>JANAVB010032219.1:21857123-21949623 GCA_029216955.1 Iris pallida | reverse complement strand
ACAACCCCAGCAGTTTGGACAGCCATGATGCTGGTAAGCATGTCAGTGATCTTGGCGAACGCCATTTCAAGATTCTCCAGCCACTTGTTGGTTTGATCACTGGCTTCTTCAGGTCTCTCTCCATTCGTCATGTACGCAGATAGCATGCAAGGATGAATAGAGGAGATAGTACAACTGGTGCTGATGCTGTCTGTCTCTGAGTTGAAAAGGCCTTCGTCTTTAGGGAGGGGAGGTAGATAGTCACCATCGGACTCGAAGAGATCATCGTCATCTGGAAGGCTACCCCGACGTGGAGGTCGTCTGCTTCAGATTATGAGGGAATACTACCCCCAGCTTGAGATTTTGAGAGAACACCACCCCCAGCTTGAGAGTCCTCGCCGTCTTTAAGGGATCTTGTTACCGATCGAGTACCCATATAGACTCCTTCAAGTGAAACAGCTCGCTGGCTGTTTGTTGGCAGACTTCTTCTTCTCCTATTTACAGAATTAGAAGAAAAGATTGAATTAGTGGTCCACCTTCTTTGATTGGGGCTCCCGTAGGGAGGACCCCATGAAGCCATGTTGGATGTAATACATAATGGCTCTTTATCATCAGAACGCTGCAGTCGTCGAAACACGGACTGCCTTGGAGGAACTTTCGTTACTTTGGAGCAGCAATAGTTGATGATAATACTAGTGCACAGACACTCTTGTAGAGGCACCTCATGAGTCGCAGTGATCTCTCTTGCCTTACGCTTATGATTTATCATATCGCGCAAATCGACGGAAGGGAGCTTTGCCTTAGGACCCATTTCACATGTGTTGCCCCACTTTGTATATGGGTTTGTAAGAGAAATTGGCACATCCGGACTTAGTTCATGCGCAGGGGCAACCCCCACACCAAAGTTCCGTGATGACCTTGAAGACAGCCCCGTGCTATATGCGTTGGGGTATGTCTTTTTGCTGTGGGCGCATAGACCATCGAGCATGCACTTAGGCGCATGCTTTCAAGAAGTTCTGGCAGCATGCTTGGTCTTCCTGGCTGTGGGCGCATAGAATGGATCATCAGAGCCTGGGCACATAGTGGTAGATAGCCTACTGAAGACAAAAGTCTTCTGACCAGAGTTATGCGCCCACACCATCCTTTGGGCGCATAGCCCTGGGCGCATGCTTTAGGAAATAATACTATTTTTTTCTCTGTTTTGCCCTCTTTGTTTGCAAGCTTCCCTGAGTTTTTCCAGAGTGTCGAACACTTTGATTCTTGGCATCGTAGTATTTTCCTTTGCCAAGTCTCGAAGGTTAAGCACTCTGTTGTTGATTGAACAAAAGAGAAGTCACTGGGCTAGTAGAGCCCTGAACAGTATGCGCCTTCTTTGCATTGGGAGCTTCTGTGGAAGAGTTATGCGACCACGTGACAGAGTTCCCCTTCGGTTGCACATCTTCTACGGCACTGGCAGGATATGCAGCACGAGCCTTCGGAAGCCAAGTCTTGCGAGACTTGTTTTTTTTCACTGATTTTGAGGGAGTAGAGCCATCCCTCGAGAGCATCTCTTCGAATGCTTATTGGGCGAACTTCACGATCAACATCTTCTGAGTGCTCCCCACTTTAGCGGTATCGAATTGCGTTACCACCTTCTCGTCAGAGGAAAAGGTAGTCCCCAGCAAAGTTGCCATTTTTGTAGAACACTTACAAAAAAAGAGAAGAATCACTATCATTTTTTATTAGCGCAAGGCACCACAAATCGAGTACACCTGAGAGATCCTGTACTGAGAATCCCCGAGTACAAAAAGAATTCTGGGAAATGGGATGATGGAGATCGAGCGGCAGTTGCTCCTTTACTCCGTTGACACTCCAATTTACAAAAGTGGGAGAAAACCTAAAAAAACCTCTTAAACAACCTTATAGACAACCTAACCAAGATTGAAACCCTATTTTTAGATTTTATTTTAGTTGGTTATTTTCAGTTTAAATTCAGTTTGAAAAATCAGGAAAAAATAGAAAAACTATTTTTGAAAATTAGAATTTTTACCGATACGGAGTCCGTCCCGACAAACTGGGCAACGTGGTTGAACCCATGAGCATCAAAAGACGCGTATGGATGTTTTCGACATGTGGGATTCGACGAAACTCGATTTTGTTGTGCATGTACGACGAAATTGAAGCATATCGGTCGAGAAACCCCGTATCGACCCCTTTGCAAACTAGCCTATAACTTCGTGCACATTCGTCATCTCGAGACGAAACTTGTGCCAACAGGACCGTATCATTTTTTTGGTCCTGTGAGCCAAGTTTGGTCTGATTCTGAGAAGGTTGACTGGAACACTATTTTGGCGGGCCCACAATCTGACTCAATAGACAATTTTGTGCACGGCTTATCGAAATCCAAATATGGACATATCGTTGAGTTGGTATCAAAAAACTAGACTCGTATGTATATAATTCATCGACTTTAGAGACCATAGACTCCGGCACGTTTTTCGGTACAAAGTGGGTCTAATGGTGGACATTATTTTGGCCCAAAATTATCATTTTGCTCCTATATCTAGAATTGGACTTATGGGTGGTCATACTTAGACATTTTTCTTATGCCAAACATATTGGTGATGTCTATTTCAGCATCCGGAGACAATTGCAGGGGTTTAACTTTTGTGGCTCACTGAATGGTGGGATATTGTTGGTTTTGTATGCTACCCCTAGCCAACTGAACTATTTCGAACACAATGATATTATCGGTTTTACCAGCAAAGGATTCCAGGCGAGTATATTTTCTAATAGTTTTTATATTTGATAACTTCTATGATTCATGTCGTTAGTATTGTCTTATATTGATTTTTTGTTGATTCTCGACACGATGGTTACACGATGTAGTAGTTATAGATTCTTTACTTGTTGTTTTTATAACTGATGTATTACCATGTTCATGACCTATTTGAATCCATAAGTACTAGTCGGACAGGGAAATACTCTAGTAGACATGTAAATAAACCCACAACTATCCCCCGTGTCTATTCGTGCCTAATAGCAGTCGCACACGCCACGTACGAGGTACCGGATTTACCCCTTAGCCGTTTACATGTCGAAAGTGGTATTTTAACTCACTAGTTAGATGCAGTCTTGCTATATATTATTGTTTCTGTTTCAGTCGTCTATCACTGTTACTTCCTTATCTTTATTATAATGTTCTCCTGATTTTACTCACATATTTTATACCATTATTCTCTATTTATCCACCCATCATGTATTTCAGTATTATTTATTATTTTATAGATTTTGTTAAATTATTAGAATTGCTGCTAGAATATAGTTATTCCCTTCCTGACTGGAAACCATATTTTTTAGATAGTCACAGCCACTCTTGCATTGGACCTTTGGGGAGATACGGGTGTACTTGAAAGTTAAATCTAGAGAATAGTTAGATGGTTTAAACTATTGTATTAGATTTTTGTGAGACATTGTATTTGGTTAAATATAAATCTTATAAATTTTAAAATTAATTTAGCAACGTGAATGAGCAATCAAAATAGTATTTTTGTTTTGAGCATTTGAGCATTGTGGTCTAGACAGCGTTCTACTACCGATACTGCAGCGTAGGTCGGACTTGGACATGCACTCGTATCTGGAAAGGCAGGTGCAGGTCGTGAAAAGTTTTATTGGTGGCCTATACAGGTCAGTTTTTCCAAAATTGTACGAACTCGCGGTAGTACCTATATTAGTCGTACTATTTCGAGCCTGCGACTAGGATGTGCTCATTCACAAATAGGATTAATTTGATTTTAGGAGAATGACTAGGACTAGGAGTCCCTTATTCAATTGACTGTTGGGTAGTTAAGATTACTACATAGGCCATATGATTTAGGTAGGGATTTATTGAACTCAAACCCTATTAGATAACTTAAGAAATTTTTAGGATATACTATTGTGTTTTGACACGATCAAAGTGGGTAGACTATTCGCTTGGTAAATTACGACCTCCTAGGATTCTATCCCTAATCTTGATCATTTGTGCCATTTCTCTAATCATCATCGTTATATCATAAAATTTGTGTTACTTATTTATTTCCATTGACCATAAATAATTGTTTTCCCTAAAGAGTCTATATTCTATTTTCACCTACTGAATTTGAGCCTAACTTGATTCCATTAATTCCAAGTCGTCTTTTTTAAATTTTCGATCGTTTGATTTTTAAAATTGATACCTAATCGATCATTTTATTTTCAAAATTGATACTTTTATGGACATATACTTACACTTTTTCTATCATGATTGACTTGTTTGAATTTCTAGAAGTTCTTTTAAAATTCTTATGGATATAGTTGGATGAATATTCGTTGACTTGCAATGGCAAGATAGTTGCGCACTGTCGCCATTTATTTGAATTATCAAGACTGCGGGTTCACTGCAGCCAACAGCGCACTGGCGTGGCATAATCCCTTAGTTGAAGTAATTTCAAGTAATCATAGGTTATCGAATGTTATTAAAACTCTGCCTTAATTGTCCTATTTGACCTTTAAGTTATTGTTGGATAAAGTCAATAGAATGTTCAATACCGTATTCTTATTTGAGTCATGAAACCAAAGAGTTTACTGCAGCCAGATGTATACTGGCGAGGCATAAATTCTTGGTAAAGTGACTTCATATATACATACAATTTTTTAATATTATGGAGACTGCATCCTTTTTGGCATATGACTATTGATTTCATGGTTTACAATTTTATGCATTCATTTAAAATGCTTATTTAGTCTTTACCCCTACATTTTTCTTATCTTCATATTGTTATTTGTCTTCCTAGTAGTCTTTGAAACCTATTTTGAATTCCTTCCACTAGGTTCATAATCATACCTAGATTATGGTTCTATGATCACGCCTACATAATTGATTGTGCTAAAACGATTTTGATTTGGATCATCCTTAACGACTTTCTTATCGCAACTAGACTATTTTGAGTATGTTTCGATCACGTCAATTCGCATATTTTTTTAGATTTTGATCCTGTTATCGTGCCTAAATAATTTTGCTTAAATAGTTAATCAAGTTAATCGTGCCAACAAACTTGAATTTTGATCGTTCCTAGACGACTTTGATCGTGACTAAACTATTTGACTATAATCATAGTTGTGCCTATACTTCAACTCTATTATTGCTAATGTTTAGAATTTTATTCCAGCCTTAACTATGATTGTGCCCAATTTTAATCATGTTTGGATGACTTGCATGGTTAGCCTTGATCGTAAATACATCTTACTCGTATCAAAGTAATTTAATCCTGTTAGACTTGTCTAACTTTTGATCGTTGATCATGCTTACATAATATCAGTTAGTGGTTAATCGTGCTTAACGACTTTTTAGCTAATCTTATTTCGCTTATATCCTTAAGCATGCTTAGATTCTGATCTTGACTAGATCTTTTGACCATATAATTTGGTCATATTTTGATCATGCCTGACCAATTGTTCATGTTAAACTGGTTTCTTTGATCATCCTTAAACAAGAATGACTCAATCTTAATATATTTTGATCGTGCCAAATCATATATTTTTTGTTTATTATTTTGATTTTATCCGCGATTACGCGTGACTAATTTGATCAGGAATCATATCATTCTTTTGATTATATCAATTGTCGTTCTTATTCATATTGATTGAAATTTCATTTCTTGATTATATTCTTAGTCGTGCCTAATCGTGCCCTTTGAAATTTTGAGGACAAAAATTTTCTATGGTGGATAGATTTGTAAGCACACTTTCCGAATTGTAAAACTTTATTTTCCTAACTATTTACTTGAACATCATGATTAGAAGTACTTTCTTTTGAAATGATTAAAGATTATTTTGCTATTATTTTTGTATTAAAAAAACTAGTAAAATTTATAGTTTGAAAATGCTATTTAATTTTTCTAAAACATGTGTTCTCGAATTTTTGAAATTATAAAATACGTTGTTCAATATTTGGTTTCTAAAATAGTTGTAGAAGTTTTCCATTTATGTTTAAATAATATTTTGATTTAAAATAAGTATATATATATATTTGAAATTATCTTGATGATATCGTTATATTCAAATTACTAGGATGACTAATTATTTAAAATAAGATTGAGTTATAATAGTATGCTTTAAATTATTTTGATACAAACTAATAATTTTAATTCTACTTTGTTATCTTTTGTTCAATGCTTCCTATTATTTACTTGTTTATTCTATTTAAATTCGAGGATGATTTTATTTCTAAGGCGGGTAGATTTATAACCCCTCTCCCCGAAATTTTGAAATATATATATTTATTATTTATTTGACTTAAATAGGTGGAATTTAGAAATATTTTTCTAAAGTAATTATTATTATAAAAGGCCTTAGTCATGGTTAAATTAGGGAGTGCAAGACGACCAAGAATTTTGGCACAGATATTGTAGTCATGTGCTTTGACTAGTGTATTAGCCATGATAGGAAAGGCCTGACCGTAGCTGTGTCCCAACTAGAAAAACTAATTGCATATATGATTTTATTATTACTTATAAAGGTTAGTGTGTGTATATATATATATATATATATATATATATATATATATATATATATATATATATATATATATATAATAAGGATGTGGGTCTGGGTCTGGTTTCCTCTTGATGGAGCCGACCCCTCCGGTCATGGCCGGCAGCCGTCCACCTCTGGACGCCCCCACTCCCGCCGGGCGCCTCCCACACCAGGTCTCCTCTTCTGGCCGGGCCCCCTCCGGCCGCCCCCTTGCTTGTCGTGTGGTGGGTCATTCCCCTTCTCCTCTCTTTCTCGTAGCCGCTCCCTCGGACGTCTCCGGTACCGTCTCTCCTCGGACCACCGTCGGTCCTCCTCGGAGACCCGCGCGCTTCGCGGCCTCTCCCAGGCCCGTTGCTCCCCTTGGCTAGAGTCCCCGTCGCTGCGCCACCTCCTTCCTCGGCCACGGCACCCCCCTCCGTCCCTCCCGCCCTGTCGCGACCCTCCGAGCCGTCGGATTCTTCCACGGACCCTCCTTCCCTCTCGGCGCTCAGCGTCCCCGCGGCTCAGAGGCCCCTCTCCGCTCCGCTGGATTCTTCCGCCGCCACCCCGGAGCGTCCTCCTCCATCCTCGTCCTTCCCCCCGGCGATTCCCCCAGCTGCGGTTGCGGACACCCCCTCGGTGCTTCCGCCCCCCGCGCCTCCCTCGGTCTCCCTCCCCACTCTCGTCGCCCGCCTAGCCCCGCTGTCCTTCTCTGCGACGTCGTCGACGGGGACCTTCTGGCAGGACCCCACCTCTGGGCGGTGGTTCTGGGTCTCCGCTCCAGCCCAGCCGGCCGCCGCCCGCTGGCCATCCTTTGCCCCAGGCGGAGCCGGCCTCCCGTCATCGTCACAGTGGGGGTCGTTTCCCTATGGGGCTTCGGACGACGTCTTCGCCGTCCTCCCCCACCTGGGACCGGCGCCCTCGCCGGGACTCCCCCCCCGGCCGTGGCCCCCCCGGGGCTGACCCGCCCCTCGGCTCCTGTCCCTCCGCTGCAGCTCCCCTTGGTCGCGGTGGCGCGTGACTCCCCTCCGTCTTCTCGTTGCTTGGCAGGCGGGGGCCCCCATCCCGGCCGGGGTCGCCTCCGGCTCCCCCGTGCGAGCCGCTGACTGCGAGCCCGTGCCTCCCCTCCGCCTGCGTCTTTCCTCCTCCGCCTGCGTCTTCCACCTACCGGAGTCGAGGCCCTCTCGTTCGCCGCCCGATCTTCCCCTCCGGCGGAGACTCTTCCAGCCGGCCATCGCTGACGGGGTCCTCCGGCGTGGCCCCGGTCGTGTCCTCTCGAGGCGCCTCCCCGGGATTGGCCTCCTCGGGCTCGTCTCCCGACCTCCGCCGCGGTGGGACGCGCTCGTCCCCGGCCCTCGCCGCGGCTCACCGCCGTGGAGTCGCCCCGGGGTCGTCCCGCCGGCGTAGTCCCCCACCGCCCCCTCGGTGGCAGCGCGTCACCCGCCGGTATCCTCGGGCCCCGCCCTCGCTCCCTCAGTCTCCGTGCTATCCTTCGGTTTCCGCGCTCTGCGCTGGCCCCTCGGGCCTCGCGCGGAATCGATACGTGTCCCCCCCGAGGAAGCGTGCGGTTCCTTTTGAATTTCAATTTTGAATTTCGGGCTTTGTGTGGGTCTGGCCCGCCCCCTTTTGTTCCGTTTCCTTGTTCTAATATAGTTTCCTTTAAATATATATATATATATATATATATATATATATATATATATATATATATATATATATATATATATATATATATTTATATTTATATATATATATTTATATTTATATATATATATATATATATATATATTTTATATATATATATATATATATATATATATATATATATATATATATATATATATATATATATATATATATATATATATATATATAAATATGTGTGTGTATGTGTGTGTGTGTGTGTGTGTGTGTGTGTGTGTGTGTGTGTTATATTGCTATTAATAGTAATATTTATTTTGGAAATATGTTAATCTTTGCTAAAAATATTTGTTTAGATTTTATTTGGAATTATTAAGCTATGTATATATGTGTATAAGGTTTATAGTATAATATTCGTGCGCGCGCGTGTGTGTGTGTGTGTATATATATATATATATATATATATATATATATATATATATATATATATATATATATAAAGAAAAGAAAAAAGGGGGGGTAGAAATCCAACTGCTACTGTTCCCTTATGGGAACAGTAGATGTTAAAGACCCGACCCTTACCCTAAATTTTTGTATATAACAGAAGATATGTATGGGTATATATCGAGAAAGAGAGAAAGATAGAAGAGAGCATACCCTAACCCCAAAGCCATGCCACGACACCCGCACCTCCACGGATAGCCTACGGGCCACCGGCCGCCGGGGCCACCGTCGTCAAAAAATGTGCGACTGAGCGCAATCAGCCACATCAGCAACTGTTGGCAGTAAGCCAACTTCGTAGCGAGATTTCTCCACGCACGCTCGATCGATTTTCGATCCGTTTCTTCGGGTACGATCCTAACCTATACGCCTTTAATTTCCTTCAAATAGTTCGTGTTAATTCGTACAATGTGCAACAAAAATCGAGTTCCAAAATCGAAACCAAACTCAAATATCTAGAATTAGAAACTGTCCCGAAATCCCAAGTTGGAAGCCGATTTTACGATCAGGATATCGCGAATCATGGAAAACCTCTTGAGCAGCCTTATAGACAACCTAACCCAGAATGAAACTCTATTTTTAGATTTTATTTAAGTTGGTTATTTTTTGTTTAAATTTAGTTTGAAAATCAGGAAACAAATATAAAAAATGTTTTCGAAAACTAGAATTTTTACCGATTCGGGGTCTGTCCCGACAAACCGGGTAACATGGTCCAACCCATGAGCATCGAAAGATGCATATATGGATGTTGTCGACGTGTGAGATTCGACGAAACTCGATTTCGTTGTGCGTGCGCAATGAAATCGAGGTGTATCGGTCGAGATATCCCGTATCGCCTCCTTTGCAAACTAGCCCATAACTTCGGGCACGTTCGTCATCTCGAGATAAAACTTGCACCAATAGGACCGTGTCTTTTTTCTGGTCCTGTGATCCAAGTTTGGTCCGATTCTGAGAAGGTCGGCCGAAACGCTATTTTGGCGGGCCCATGATCCGACTTAACGGACGATTTTGTGCACGACTCATCGGAATCCAAATCTGGAGATACCATTGAGTTCATATCAAAAAACTGGACTCATAGGTATATAATTCGTCAACTTTAGAGGCCATAGGCTCTGGCACATTTTTTGGTACAAAGCGGGTCCAACGACGGACACTGTTTTGGCCCAAAATTACCGTTTTGCTCCTGTATCCATAAATGGACTTATGGATAGTCAAATTTAGATTTTTTTATGCCAAACATGTTGGTGATGTCTGTTTCAGCATCCGGAGACAATTGCGGAGGTTTAACTTTTGTGGCTCACTGAGGGTGGGATATTGTTGGTTTCGCGTGCTACTCCTAGCCAACTGGACTGTTCTGAACACAATGGTATTATCGGTTTCACCAGCAAAGGATTCTAGACGAGTACATTTTCTAATAGTTTTTATATTTGATAACTTCTATAATTCATGTAGTTAGTATTGTCTTACTTTGATTTTCTGTTGATTCTCGATACAATGGTTACACGATATAGTCGTTAAGGATTCTTTACTTGTTGTTTTTCATGACTGATGTATGATCGTGTTCATGGCCTATTTGAATCCATGAGTACTAGTCGGATGGAGAAATACGCTAGTAGACATGTAAATAAACCTAGAACTATCCCCCTTGTATATTCGTGCCTAATAGCAGTCACACACTCCACGTGCGAGGTGTCGGATTTACCCCTTAACCGTTTACATGTCGAAAGTGGTATTTCAACTCACTAGATGCAATCTTGCTATATATTATTGTTTCTGTTTCAGTCGTCTACTACTGTTACTTGTCTTTATTACCATGCTCTCCTGCTTTTACTCACATATTTCATACCATGATTCTCTGTTTATCCACCCATCATGTATTTTAGTATTATTTACTGTTTTAAAGATTTCGTCAAATTATTGGAACTGCTGTTAGAATGTACTCGTTCCCTTCCTGATTGGAAATCATATGTTTCAGATAGTCGCAGCTACTCTTGCATTGGACCTTAGGGGAGATACTGGTGTACTTGAAGGCTAAACCTATAGACTAGTTAGATGGTTTAAATATTGTATTAGATTTTTGTGAGACATTGTATTTGGTTAAATATAAATCTTGTAAATTTTGTAATTAATTTAGCAACGTGAATGAGCAATTAAAATAGTATTTTTGTTTTGAGCATTTGAGCATTGTGGTCTAGACAACGTTCTACTGCCGACACTGCGGCGTAGGCTGGACTTGAACACACACTCGAATTTGAAATGGTAGGTGGGGATCGTGACACACATGGACCTACGGTCACGACTGCGGTCACAAACCACGGACAAAATATCATTTTCCTATATTTTATACCACACCCTCCTACACAACAGTAAGATTCCAGCTATAACTTATCATTTACCAATGATCACAAGAATCTACACAAAATATATACATTGTTTCCTCTCGAAATGAGATTCCCTACTTATACCTACATGATTCATTTTTACCTCAAATGACACTCTCCCACACTGCTCACAAACTAATAAGCAACTGGAATATTCCTATCAAAACCAACATGTCCAACCTATCCACGTTTAAAATGAGATCCATACATATGCACACTGTTACTTAACCACTGCTTTCCCTTCTTCTTGTATAAACACACACACGCGCACAGACACATGATTCAACACAAGCATAGTTAGGGACCTCTACCTATCATTTCTACTGTTATCAACATGTAAGTATACTGTGTCTTTATATTGTCTTTATATTAGATCACCAAACATGCATGCACTTTAACTCGGACCAGGGGCGGAGCATCCACGTTCAATACATTGTCTTTATAGTGTCTTTAAGGTAGCTCCACCCCCAATTTTTGGGTTTTTTTTTCTTTTCATTTTTTTGGTTTCTTGGTTTCATATGAGTCCGACGACACTTCAGTCCACCTCAGCCTAATCTAGCTCACCCTAGGTTGAATTTCTAGTTCTGCTACTAAGTATAACCATGACTACCATATGAACATGTAAGCTGAACCGAAGAAGAAGAAGAAGAAGAAGGGCGAAAGAACCTACCCACAAAAATATAATAATAGTATTTGCTAAGCAGAGAAGGGAAACTCCCTCGCTGGAGAAGACGGTTGCTAGCCTTAGGGGTAAGCATTCGTTAATTCGGTTCCAGCCGAATCGAATAACCAAAAACCGAATTCGACCGAAAACCGAATAAGCAAAACCGAAACCAAACCGAATTAAATCGATTCGATTTTCGGTTTATTCGATTTTTCGGTTTATTTGTACTTTTTTTGTTAATATATATATATATATATATATATATATATATATATATATTAGCATATTTGCAGGTGCCTTGCACGTATTTTAACATTTCTTAATTAGTTTAGAAAGACTCTTTAGAAAGACCAAAGGGTAGTCTTACTAATTACTAAGTTGTCCTTATTAAAATTAATGAACTATTTTTAATTACTATAAGTATGTAAGGGTATTTCCGGAATTCAAAAATTTCACCATCTAAGCTTTCTTATTATATATATATATATATATATATATATATATATATATATATATATATATATATATATATATATATATGAAGCGGATCAAAAGCTTCCTTTAGAAAACTCCCTAAACCCCCCCCCCCCCCCCCTTCACTCTAATCCGTAATTTAATGTTAATATTAATGTTAATGTTAATATTAATGTTAATATTAACATTAAATACTAAAATTAAAATTTAACTTAACATTAAAATTAATATTAACATTAACATTAACATTAACATTAACATTAACATTAACATTAACATTAATATAAAAAAAATTATTAATATTAACATTAACATTAATATTAACATTAATATTAATATTAACATTAATATTAATATTAATATTAATATTACGAATTAGAGTGAGGGAAATTTTTAGGGGTTTTTTGAAGGAGGACTTTTGATCCGCTCCCATATATATATATATATATATATATATATATATATATATATATATATATCCCCTCGAGGTCGAGCCCCCTCCACCGGAGTCGAGCCCCCCTCCCGTTGCTCACCCTCCCGTTGCTCCTCAGGTGGAGCGCAGCCCCCCTTCCGCTCCCTCTGCCGAGGTCCAGCCCCCTCCTCCGGCTCCCTCCGGCTCCCTCCGTCGAGGTCGAGCCCACTCCTCCGGGCGAGGCCGAGCCCCCACTTCCTCCCCCGGCTGCGCCTCCTCCACCGGGGTCGAGTCCTCCTCCCCTTGCTCCCCCGGTGGAGCGCAGTCCCCCCCTTCGCTCCCTCCGCCGAGGTCGAGCTCCCTCCTCCGGTTCCCTCCTGCTCCCTCCCTCGAGGTCGAGCCCCCTCCACCGGAGTCGAGCCGCCCTCCCGTTGCTCCTCCGGTGGAGCTCAGCCCCCCCTCCGCTCCCTCTGCCGAGGTCCAGTCCCCTCCTCCGGCTCCCTCCGTCGAGGTCGAGCCCTCTCCTCCGGGGTCGAGCCCCCCTCTCCCAGCTACTTCGGTGGAGCACAGCCCCCCTGCTCCCTCCTCCGAGGTCGAGCCCCCACTCCCTCCTCCGGCTCCCCCCCTGCGGTCGAGCCGGCCCCTCCACCGATCGAGTCCGGGCCGACCCCCACGCCGGAGCCCCCGCTGTTCGGTCTCACCGCCGGAGCCGGCCAGCCATCCCTTGGCTGGTCCCTCCGCCGTAGCCGCTCTTCTCGGCCTCCGGAGGACGCCCCCGTCTCCTTTCCTCCCCTCGTCCTCGTCCTCCCTCTTCCTCCGTCCTCCCTCCGTCGCCGGAGACGACCCCCCCTGTCGGCTCCCCAGCGGATGACCCCCACCCCCCTCCTCTGCGGGCGGCACGCCGGGCTCCCTTCCTCTCCGCCTCGGTCTTTGCGGGCGTCGCCGTGGCCCTCACCGTCGTGGCTCGGCCGCCGTGGATCCCCCTTCGCCGCAGCTCCTGGGCCACTCTCGCCGGAGCTCCACCCCTTCCGGCGGGTCTGGGCCCTCCCCCGCCGCCGTGTCCCGAGCCCCCTCGGGCCCAGCGTCCTTCGGGCCTTGTGCCAGGCCTGACCACCTCGGGCCCCGTGCCTGGACCAGGGCCCCTCGGGCCCCGCGTTAGACCCACGTGCCCCCTCACGTGGGCCCCTCCCGCCTATGACTGCTGTTTTTGCGTTTGAATTTTGAATCCGGGTCTCCTTTCTGTGGGACCCGGTCAAGTGGCTTTGTAATGGGTGTTTGTTTTCTATTCAATAAAATTGTCTTGTTCCAAAAAAAATATATATATATATATATATATATATATATATATATATATATATATATATATAATATGGAAGGGATATTGCACCAAACTTATTGCATCAATTGTTGCACCAAACAATCTCAACCACACATTTATTTCTATCATGTGGTTATAAAACATTCCATAAAGTTGTTGCCACGTCAGCATGCTTTATAACCACATGATTGAAATAAATGTGTGGTTGAGATTGTTTGGTGCAATAATTGATACAATAAGTTTGGTGCAATATCCCTCCCCATATATATATATATATATATATATATATATATATATATATATATATATATATATATATATTTTTAGAAGAAGATGGCATATATTAATAGCAAAACGAAAAGAAGGACTACAAAATGGGGAACCAAGTTGGACTCTGTGCAAAATGAGTGAGCACCAAGCTAATCCCCTAGTATGGCAGCACAACAAAAAAGCTCACAAATTTTTTTAAGAAGAAGATGGCATATATTAATAGCAAAACGAAAAGAAGTACTACAAAATGGGGAACCAAGTTGGGCTCTATGCAAAATGAGTGAGCACCAAGCTAATCCCCTAGTATGGCAGCACAAAAACAAAAAAGCTCACAAAATGCTATACCCCTTATGCACAATCAATCACCCTGATCCTCCATCGTCGGACTTAATCCCCTCATCGCTTTGTTATACTGCCTCGTAACCTCAAAGATGAGCTTTTGAACCGAGAAAGTACGATTTTCGTACCTACTCTTGTTTCTGTTCTTCCATAACACCCAAACAACAGCAGCAGCATGGACCTTAGACTTGCCATTATGATTGGGCGCCCACCACATCTCCAACCTATCCGACACACCGAAAAGAAAACCAAACCATTCCCAAACTCCGCAGGCCAACCATCCCTCCGACAACACATGACTAATGGAATCCTCCCCTGCTTCAAGACAGCAGTGACAAAGGGATGCCAAGGCAAATCCCATGTTTTTGATGACGTCATCGGTCGAAAGTTTACCTTTCAATGCCCTCCAAAGGGTGATCATCCACTTAAACGGGAAATTACGCCCCCAGCCGCCGCCAAACGCCTGGACTCATCCGAATCGTCTCCCAAGCCGATCTCAGAGTGAAGAGACCCACGACGTCCGCCGTCCACACGAGCGTGTCCCTCTCCTCTGAAATCCCGCATCCTCCTTCCCTGACCGCATGAGCGGCCCCCTCTCCGAACTATCTAGCAAGCAGGCCGTAGTCCCATCCTTCTCCCTCCTTCCACGCTTGGTTAATACAGACCAGAGAACATCCTTCATCGACAGGCAGCAGCCTCCCCTCGCCTGCCCAGATTTTATGAATGATACAGCTCTCCTCATTCCCTACACATAGCCGGATATGCCCCTCCCCGAGCTCCCTCCCTCGCAGGAGCCTACGCCACACATGAGACACCTTACTATTGGCCGTAGCAATCGTCGGGTGCCGTCTCAAGAAGTGTCTTCCCTTCAAATAAACACTCCACGACGACGCTTGGAGACGGAGCTTCCACCATAGCTTCACCGAGTAGGCATGGATCACCTCATTAACTCTACGAAGCCCCATCCCTCCTTCAATAGTTTTCGCCATACTTTGCCAGCTAGACCAAATCCTCTTCCCTCTATATATATATATATATATATTGTTGGGAAAGAAGCGCGGAAACCTTTCCCCAAACCGGAGAGTACCTGCGAGAGGACCGAGCAAACAACGTACGAACCCAAAAACAAGCACACACAACAATCACGCAGACACAGAGAATTTTTGACGTGGAAACCCTTGCGGGAAAAAACCACGGAACGATCGGAGTCCAACCCTGAGAAGCCTCCACTAATGGAATAGAAGAATTACACCCTCTACAAACTCCTCCCGATCCAAAACGGATCCCCACAACACTCAGAGACAAGAACAATGATCACAAGGCTACAAAGAACGAGAACGACGAGTAGAGATTACCCGAAACACGATCTCCTTCGAAAAACGACCTTCGATCCTCCGTCTTCTTCTCCGAAGTTGCAATGGCACTCTTGCCTCCTTCTCTCTCAAACTTGTGTTATGTTGCACTTATGAATTAGGGTTGAGAAAACTCAATATATATCTCCCTAATCCCGCAACCAACCTGAACCGTTGGATTAGATCCAATGATGAAAACTCATCCAAAATCCCGCTTCAGCCCCCCGACACACAGAGTTCGGCCAGAACTCTGTGCGGGGCAACCAGCACTGGCCGACCCACTTCTGGAATGAGGAGGCAGAGTTCGGCCAGAACTCTGCCAGGGGCAGAGTTCGGCCCGAACTCGGCCCCTCTGCTTCCAGCAGCTCTCTGCAGCTCTCTCAGCAGTTCTGCTTCCTCCCCGAGCTTCTTCGACACACGAACGGCGCTCGTCGCACTCCGGGGTCTTCTCCACATAGGTTGGGAACCCCATCCACTCCAACAAATCTCCCCCTTCACAACTATGGGGAGGACGTCGTCATCCCGACGATCTGCCTGCAGTACTCAAACTTCCCCCTTGGTAGAATCTTCGTGAACATATCAGCTCCGTTGTCATCTGTATGCACCTTCTCAAGCTCCGCGTCCTTCTTTTCAACCACATCCCGTATCCAGTGATACCGAGTCTCGATGTGCTTGGACCGGCTATGAAACGTCTGATTCTTCACAAGATGGATAGCACTCTGACTGTCGCAAAGCAAAGTATACTGCTCTTGCTTCAGTCCCATTTCCTGCAACAGCTTCTTCATCCACAACAGCTCCTTGCAAGCCTCCGTCGCCGCAATGTATTCTGCCTCCGTCGTCGACAAGGCAACACACTTCTGCAACCGCGACTGCCACGACACCGCTCCTCCCGCAAACATCATCACGTAGCCCGAAGTCGACCGCCTCGTGTCTACATCTCCAGCCATATCAGCGTCAGTATACCCGACCAGCTTCGGCTCGTCACCACCAAAGGAAAGTCTCCAACCAGCAGTGCCCTGAAGATATCGTAGAATCCACTTGACCGCACTCCAATGTACCCTTCCAGGATTCGAAAGATACCTGCTAACCGTACCAACTGCATGAGCAATATCTGGCCTCGTACACACCATAGCATACATAAGGCTTCCCACAGCTGAAGCATATGGAACCCGCTCCATATCTTCCTTTTCGTCCTCGGTAGATGGACACTGTTCCTCAGTGAACTTAAAGTGAGCCGCGAGGGGGGAACTCACTTTCTTCGACCCGTCCATCCCGAAACGCTGAAGTACCCGGTGAATGTACTTCTTTTGGGACAAGTGTAGCAGCTTGGACTCTCTCTCTCGGCTGATCTCCATCCCAAGAATAGTCTTCGCTGCGCCCAAATCCTTCATAGAGAAGGCCGCGCCCAGTTTGCGCTTCAACTCCGCTATCCTAGTGGCATTCCGACCCACTAATAGCATATCATCAACATAGAGCAATAAGATGATAAAATCATCATCGGCAAAATACCTCACAAATGCACAATGGTCCGACGTCGTCCGTGCATAACCATGCTCCCCCATAAACGACTCGAACTTTCTGTACCACTGCCTCGGAGCCTGCTTCAGACCATACAAGCTCTTCCTCAACCGGCAGACCAAATGTGACTTGCCCTTCTCACAGAATCCCTCCGGCTGCTCCATGTACAACTCCTCCTCAAGATCACCGTGGAGGAACGCCGTCTTCACATCCATCTGCTCGACCTCCAAGTCGAAACTGGCTGCTAATGCTAGCACCACCCGAATAGACGAATGCTTGACGACAGGCGAAAAAATTTCATCATAATCCACGCCTTTCCGCTGACCGTAGCCCTTGACTACCAGTCTCGCTTTGTATCGAGGGCGAGTAGCATCATCCGTCTGCTTCACTCTGAACACCCATCGATTCTTCAAAGCCTTCTTGCCCTTTGGCAATCGCACCAGATCATAAGTGGAATTGGTGTGCAAGAAACTCATCTCCTCCTGCATAGCCACCATCCACTCCTGCCTGTGTTCGTCTTCCATAGCCTCTGCGAAACTTTCGGGCTCTCCCCCGTCAGTCAGTAGCACATACTCATCCGGCGAGTATCTCGTAGATGGTCGACGATCCCTGTTGCTCCTTCTCAGTGGAGCCACTGGTGCTGGCTGTATACCGACAGCCTCCTCCCCTTCAGGAACTACCTCTCCGGCATGCTCATCCTCCTGAGGGACACCCTGACCACCATCAGCAGGCTGATGATCAAGGTTGGGAGCAACTCCATGTACCGGCTCCCCCATAACTGGATCCTCTGCGATGTCCTCTGGAAACTGCTCGAAGCGAACTGACTCTAACTCAGGCAATTCCTCAGCCTCAGAAGGCGTCTCGGAATCCTGAGTGTTGGTCATGGTCTGATCCTCGACGAACACCACGTCCCTGCTTCTGTAGAGCTTTCCTTCCACTGGGTCGTAGAGTCTATAGCCAAACTCATCCCGACCATAGCCGACAAAGACGCATCGCCTCGTCTTCGGCTCAAGTTTGGTCCTCTCGTCCTTCGGTACATGCACGAAGGCTTTACAACCAAACGCCCGCAGGTGATTGTATGACGGCTCTTTGCCGTACCATACTTTGTCAGGCACATCACCCTGCAAAGGAGCACTAGGAGACAAATTAATAATATAAGCAGCTGTGAGAAGAGCCTCACCCCAATAACTGCCCGGCAAGTTTGCTTCTGACAGCAAACACCGTACCCTCTCCATCAGTGTCCTGTTCATGCGCTCCGCTACACCATTGAGCTGAGGTGTCTTTGGCGGAGTCTTCTGGTGTCGTATCCCTTGCTCTCTGCAATACGCATCAAAGGGACCGATGTATTCGCCGCCATTGTCGGACCGAACACACAACAACTTCTTGCCCGTCTCCCTTTCAACAGAGGCCTGAAACTCCTTGAAAGTAGGCAGCACCTGATCCTTGGTCTTTAAGGCATAGACCCAAACCTTCCTGGAACAGTCATCAATGAAAGTCACAAAGTAAGAAGCACCACCAAGAGATTTTATCTTCATAGGACCGCAGACATCCGAGTGAATCAACTCGAGCAACGCCGGCTTCCTCGAACTTGGGTGACTCTGGAAAGACACCCTACTTTGCTTCCCAGCCAAACAGTGCGTGCATTTCTCCAACTTTGTAGACTTGAGCCCCGGAATCACTTTCCTGTTCACCAAGTAGCTCATCCCCTTCTCGCTGATATGGCCGAGCCGCCTGTGCCACAACTCGGTAGACGCGTCACTGACTGCGTTCACCTCCTGTGCCCCCTCTGCGCTCCCCTCCATATAGTAGAGACCGGACTTCTTGCTTCCTATGGCAATCACCATCGAACCTCTGGAAAGCTTCCACTGACTATTCCCGAAGAGACTGAAGAATCCCTCGTCATCCAACCTTCCAACCGACACCAGGTTGAAACGGATATCAGGGACATGACGAACATCCTTGAGAACAAGAACCGCACCCGTCTTTGTTCTCAAATGCACATCTCCAATGGCAACCGCCTTCGACACATCTCCGTTGCCCATCTTCAACACGCCACAGTCGCCTGTCGTGTAAGTGGCAAACAGTACCCTATTGTGAGATACATGTGCTGAAGCCCCTGAGTCCACCAGCCAAGAATTGTCATCGCAGGCGAGGTTAGTAATGACCTCATCACCTACGACGATCACATCGCCTCCATGTACCGAGGCCGCCGCTGTAGTGTTCTCTTCTTGCTTCCCCTTGTCGCCCTTCTTCTCTCTCTTCCAAGCGAAACAGTTCCGCTTGATATGGCCCTTCTTACCGCAATGATAACACTCTGAGTCCTCGTACCGACCCTTGGACTTCCCCCTGCTCTTGTCTCTGCCACCACCTGGACCCCTGCTTTTGCCCCTTCCGCGGCTCTCTGAAACAAGTGCCTCTGAGTGGTGGGATGTGGATGAAGTGCCCTGAGAACGTCTCCGCATCTCTTCATTCAACACCCCGCTCTTGGCAAACTCCAGACTGACCACGCCCTCTGGAGCAGAAGCGATCATAGATACTCGTACGGTCTTCCACGAGTCTGGCAAGGTACACAGCAGCCACAGTCCCTGAACTTCGTCGTCGAACTTGACTCCCATAGAAGATAGCTGGTCAACCACGCCCTGAAAATCACTCAAGTGATCCGTAATAGACGCCCCATCCTTGTACCGCAGACCCATCATCGTTCGGATCAGGAACAACTTGTTTACCCCGGTCTTCTTCGCATACAAGGATTCCAGCTTATCCCACAACGTCTTCGCGTGCTCAATATTGGCAACGTGGTTGTACACGTTCTCATCAACAAACTGCCGTATGTACCCACACACCTGTATGTGCTCGAACTTCCAGTCCTCCTCGGATTTATCACTGGGCCTCTCGGATGCAAACACAGGTAGATGCAGCTTCTTGACAAATAGCAAATCCTTCATCTTGCTCCGCCAATAATGATAGTTTGTGCCATTAAGGTTCACCATGCGCACCGGCTTCGCGTCCATCTCTCCTCTCTGGTTCCTCTGTCAACTCCTGACACCCTTTGAACCCAAAGCTCTGATACCACTCTGTTGGGAAAGAAGCGCGGAAACCTTTCCCCAAACCGGAGAGTACCTGCGAGAGGACCGAGCAAACAACGCACGAACCCAAAACAAGCACACACAACAATCACGCAGACACAGAGAATTTTTGACGTGGAAACCCTTGCAGGAAAAAACCACGGGACGATCGGAGTCCAACCCTGAGAAGCCTCCACTAATGGAATAGAAGAATTACACCCTCTACAAACTCCTCCCGATCCAAAACGGATCCCCACAACACTCAAAGACAAGAACAATGATCACAAGGCTACAAAGAACGAGAACGACGAGTAGAGATTACCCGAAACACGATCTCCTTCGAAAAACGACCTTCGATCCTCCGTCTTCTTCTCCGAAGTTGCAATGGCACTCTTGCCTCATTCTCTCTCAAACTTGTGTTATGTTGCACTTATGAATTAGGGTTGAGAAAACTCAATATATATCTCCCTAATCCCGCAACCAACCTGAACCGTTGGATTAGATCCAATGATGAAAACTCATCCAAAATTCCGCTTCAGCCCCCCGACACACAGAGTTCGGCCAGAACTCTGTGCGGGGCAACCAGCACTGGCCGACCCACTTCTGGAATGAGGAGGCAGAGTTCGGCCAGAACTCTGCCAGGGGCAGAGTTCGGCCCGAACTCGGCCCCTCTGCTTCCAGCAGCTCTCTGCAGCTCTCTCAGCAGTTCTGCGCAGCTCTCTCAGCAGTTCTGCTTCCTCCCCGAGCTTCTTCGACACACGAACGGCGCTCGTCGCACTCCGGGGTCTTCTCCACATAGGTTGGGAACCCCACCCACTCCAACATATATATATATATATATGGTTTTCGGTTTTGGACAGAAACGAAAATCGAATAAGAAAATTTAATATTTTTAAAATCGAAATCGAACCATTTTTTTAAAACCGAACCATTTCTTATTCAGTTCGGTTCGATTCGGTTTTCCGTCCAAAACCAAATAATGCTCACCCCTAGCTAGCTTCGGCGTGTTCGAAGTGCTACTGGTTCGATGCCTACACGCTGCTCCGAAACCGAGCAAAGAGATACAACTGGCGACTGTGAGTGCGACGCCTCGCAGTGAAGTCTCCGCTCATTAGGCTTCAACGTCGACGAAGAGGAAACTTCGATGGAGATTGAAATAAGGGTGGGGGCTAGGTGTTAGGGCGATGAGGAGACAGTAATATAGTACATAATTGAGAGAGAGGAGGGTGTGAGAGAGAAGTTGGCACCTGGGAAGGATCGGTCACCTTGTACAAGCATGTTTGCTCTAGCTAAAATTGGCAGACTACAACTGCATTGCAGCACAATACGGATGAGAGATGACACCGTTCCTCCAAATATTGAAACAATGGGTCGGGCTCGAGATTATGCAGCCGCTTTAAAAAATAATAGTTCTCCACAGACTGCGCGAGGGGCTGATGCGTGAACCGACGTCAAATGTCGGCCTCCCATTAGTCAGAATTGTTTAAAAGAAGATAGCAGAGGCTGTTTTTTATGGGTCCAATGTCCCAGCCAATGGGAAGTGATACGTGGCCGCTCAGATTCAGCGGCGGTCTTTTCCCTCGGTTCGTTTGGACTTTCTTAAAAAAGAGAGAAATGTGCAGCTGAGTTTTGACCAAAATTAATGAGTAAAGGAAATTGGGGAAGTAATAAGGAAGATAAAAAAAAAAGGGGGAGGGTGGGGGGGAGGGGGGGGATTTGAGGTTTATGAAATAAAAAGAAGATACCACAGTGGGGCGAGGGTTCAAGAAAAAAAAAATATTCAGCGGGTCGGCCGAGATTAAAGGGTTCTGCAATGTTTAGGAATAAAAATAAATGAATTATATGGGCTTAGATAATAAAATTTGTGGGATTGGGCTTAAGAGTTTAATTAGGGAGATAATAATTCGAGGTTTAAAAGCATTAGCTAGGAAATAAATTGGGCTAATTAAGAACTTAAGAAATTATAGGATTAGGATTAAGACAAATATTAACTCTATTATTATTAGCCTATAATATATACAAATATATAAATTTAAATTCTAGTAGCAATAATAATACTAATTATAATTAAAGAAATTGGGGGGGGGGTCCCCTACTTAGAAGAATTTTATCCCTGAAATTAGAATAAAGGCACGAATAGACAATGTGAGAAGGAAATTGACAATGGTATGATAATATGGTACGTAAATTCGTATCTCACTCCTCAAATAGATGAGGGAATGACTCACGAATAAAAGCCTCTCGTTTCCAAGTGGACTCGTCCGGGGAATGATACTTCCATGCAACCCGAACTAGCCGAATATTCTGTCCCCTCAACACCTTCTCCCTCTGGTCGAGTATCCCAACTGGTTGCTCCTCGTATGACAGACTCAGACCAACTATAATATTTGAATGATTGTCATGCTCAAATACTAAATACGTAGGACCATGATACGTAAGCATGCCAGCTACGTATCAAGTAGACTCTAGTTCAACCTGAATACGTATAAGTTGTATAGACTATGGTAATAGGTTTAATCATGACAAGTCAAAATTATATCTCAATCTACATAAATAATAAACATGAAAAAAATAATATGGTGCGTGATCTACTGCCCACTAATATATATGTTCGATTAGACCCACAAGATAGGTCCATAAAGCTAGGCTATAACAGCAGTGAAAGTCACATAATAAATATAAAATGTAGAAGAATGATAAAGAGTACCACTATTGATACCTGAATCCTGTATACGGTCATCAACTACTTCTATATTCTATGCAATAGCTCATCAATAACCTGGAGAGATCACAAAGTTCTCAGAAGAGACGTAGCAAGATACATAATATACATGCCATGTATAGTAAATAAACATGTGTAAAAGAAAGGCAAGAAAGGAAATAAAATGACTAAGCAACAAACAAAATATGCATATAAGAACAACTACACATAAATGAACTGCTGAAAATGGAACATATAACAAATGCCAAGTTCCAATACGAACACATTACAAAGAAATTCAAAACGAATAATTAAACCCGCGCCTCTAGTGTGGACTCACATGTTTGATCAAACAATCAACTCTCGCCCCTAGTATGGACTCGCAAGTTAGCTCAAGCAATCAACCATCGCTCCCAGTGTAGACTCGTAGGTTGAGAAAAAGAAAGAAAGTGGAAGTAGCAGTTCAATTATAACGTACTCGTCCTTCCCACCCCATGATACGATATGAATCATGTAGGACACGGATTCCAATCAACCAAGTATGAACTATGACACTAACACTACCATTACTATAAAATTCAACATGGCATCTACTAGGCATATTATGTGAGAATACAAATTTAGACAGGAAAGGGAAAATAACAATAACTAATAACATGTTAGGAAAGAAAAGAAATTTAAGCATGTAAATATACTTTAAATAAGGCACGGTATATTTGCCTGGCTCCGCAAGCTATAAATTAAGAGATGGCCCCTTGTCTAAGTTTCGACAATCTATTTATGAACTAATAATGTCAATATGTGAATGAACCAATGAATATTCTATCACTCGTATTTTCATATTAATCTATCTACGTTATATCCTTAGCCTATTGGGGATATAACTATAGCCATATCCATGCTTTTAAGAATACTTGTAAAAACCTATGTCGTATAGTTTGTCCTCTACTTGTAACCAATAATACATGTATTAGATTTATTTACTAAATTCTGGAGTTAAATTATGTACTAGGCCTTTGGTCCGCTTTCCTAAACTTCAAACAAATTGCATTTTCGTGTCCGGAAGCTCTCAAAATCACGGAAATACCTAAACACATTCATTTTTGAATACGTGATGCTCAATTAATTTTTATAGAAAGTTCTAGATCGAATTTGGCTTATTAATTTATATATTTGGAAATCTAACATCGAGACGATTGCATTGAAAATGGAGAATTAATCGGAGTCCTGAGTTGGAAGTTATGGCATTCCTAAGTTGCTATGGCCTTCATAAATTGCTGACTGCTAAACAAGGCTGAATACTATGACGAATTTGGACTATTTTGGATGTATAGAACACATGTTTTTGGATATATTAACCATTAATCATGACCTTCTCTAATATATTTTTATGTCTTTAATTGTAGAATTCCTATTTGTTGGACCTATATGTTCTTAGAACTATTTAAAGATAAAAAGGGCTTTGGATTGGTTACCAAGAAGCACCAAGAAAGGAATTGGAAATGAGTTCTTGGTTTGCCCAACACGTGCTCCTCCTTGCTTACTCGTGATGTTCTCTTCTTGATTTTGGCACGATGAAGGTGAAGGTGTTGATCATGGTTTATGAGTTTTAATGAAATTTTTGGAAAAAATATGTTGTGGAAAGGATTGTAGGATTGAAAGGGTGATTTTGTAGATGAAGGAAATGGAGATGGAGGCTTGTGAAGGGGAGGGAGATGAATTTTAGGAGCGGGGCTACTGTTATTAAGTTCGGGATTGAGAGGGAGAGGATGCAAGGTTCGACCAAGAAAGATTGGAAGAAAAGAAAGTTGGTTAGGGTTAGGGTTAGGGTTTGGTTGTAAAAATTATATTGGATAGGGGTTTGGCTCATCCTATTAGAACATAGGGAGAGAGGGGGCGTGTACATAGAGGGGGGAAAGGGAGTCGGCCATAGGTTTAGGTAGTTTAGGAATATAGGTAGTTAAGTTGGTTAGGTAGTTAGTTATGCTTAGGTGGCAACTGCTATTTATGAAACTTTTATATTCATGAATATCTAATATAATCTCAATATATATGAGGATATATATAGCAACCATATATTTATGGGTATATTTTATATGCATTACATGCATATTTGGGTTAGATAAGCTTTGAGATTGATTGGATAGATTTTGTACAACAAAAATTATATAGGTGGTCCTTAAATATATATTAAATATTTACATAACCATGTTTTATGAAATATGCCACAACTTAACTTGTTTCTATATATTGGACTTGGACATGGATATGTCTATCTATTTCATACACAATACGCTAGTCATGGTATATCAATACACTACCCATGCCATGTTTCCTAATCGATATACATCTCAAATCTTAACCATGACTATGGTTATTCATATATAACAATTATTTTTAAAGATAAATAAAAAATATCCTAAAAAACCACAAAAATATTATTTAAGCCAAAAATAAAAATTAAATTTTTCTAGGGGTTTAAATTCTACCCACCTTAAAAGAATTTCATCATCAAAATTAAATCACTTCAAAATTGAACTCTTCAAAATTTAAAATTTTAATCTTTCCTTAAATTTAAACCCTTTAAAATTCAACTCCCCAAAATTTAATCATCCCCAAATCTAAACTCCTCAATTTTTTAAAAGAAAAATCTAATTTCAATCTATCAAAATTTTAAATTAATAATTTAAACCTTAATATTTAATTTTGTCTATATTTCGTTCAATTAAATATCTTTAAAAATCATCAAATTTAAATACAGCATTTAAAATAAAATCTAAATATAAATGTTACATTATCTCAAAATTTTATTGTAACTCCTCTTTCCGGTTTTTCAAAATTATTTTTATATTTATTGTATTTAAAGGTGATTTTCATCAAGACTTTCTAAAATATATTTTGTTGTTTGTTGGCTTTCCAAAACTATTTAAAAAATTATGGTTTAAAGGTACTAATTGTTTTTAATAATTTTCGTATTTTTAGTCTTGAAATTATAAAAGATGTTTTGATCATTATTTCTGACTTCCAAATGATTTGATTTTGAAAATGGATTTTAGAACGATAAATATTTTATAGACAAAAGATTTGGCAATTTATTTTCAAATATTATGTTGAAAGTAATTTCCTAAATTTTGGTTTATTTTACTTCGCGTGATTTAAAATAATTTTTTCCTTAAAATTTAGTATAAGATATGTGCCATTATTTTGTGTTTCCAAAACTAATTAAATTGATGATTGAGATTACCATTTACTTTTCGTAGAAATATTTATTTCTTATTATTAGCATTACAAAAATATTCGGTAGTAATTATTGGGCTTTCAAATATTTATTTTGGGAAATGGTTTTGGATATCATAAATTATATTTATTCACTAAAAAGATTTGTTAACACGTTTCTAATATAATTTTTGACTAATAAAATTATGCTTCCAAATCTTATTTTGAATTGTGTAATGTCCCAAATTTGTGATACGTATTTAGTGTACGTATACGTGTTTTGGACCCCTATTTTTATTTATTCATGGTTAGTTATCTTGGTTTATATTGCATTGGCTTGGTTTTATTGGCATTGATAGTTTAATTGGTTTTAATGGTTCATTGGTTTATTTGGGCTTGGTTTATTCCTGGGTTGGGTTGGCTTGGTTCGGTTTGGGATTGCTCTTGGTTCATCATGAACCAAGGGGTGAACTCCCTACCTACCACCACCATCCCCCTTTATAACCCACCTAACTTTTCTCTCTCCTCCACTTTCTCATTAACTCTTCTTCCTTCTCCATTAAACCCACCACCAACCAAGAACACCCCTTAGGCAAGTACAACTTGCTTCCATAAGAGAGCCCATTTTTATTGTTCTATTAGCTTCTTCTCATGTTTCTAAGACACATTAGAACTTGTCATTTTCCATTTTGAGGCTTTAATTTTTGTAGATCTAGAAATTAGTTATTTTTGGATTTTGGTGGTTTTAATCTATCAAACTTCCTTGTTTTCAAGTTTTGATGGTTCCATGTTGTAGAGAATTTTATTCTACCCAATTTTGACCTTTGAAAAGTTGGATTTGGACTTGTTTTGACCAAGTAATGGACTTTTGAAGCTTTGGGTTCAAACCATGGAGTTCTTGCTGATTTGGAGAAGACAGTGAGCAGTGTGCGCGAGCTTTTTAGCTTGCGCCACTGAGCTGTGCGCGCTCTTTAGCGCAGCACAGTCTGACTCATACGCTGCCTTTTGGATGCGTATGTCTTACATACGCTGCCTTGACAAGGAGTCGTATGGACCTCATACGCTCCCTTGATGAGGAGTCGTATGGACCTCATACGCTGCCTTGAAGAGGAGTCCTATGGAGTACATACGCTGCCTTTTAGAGACGTATGTCTTGCATACGTTGACTTGAGCGTAGCTTGACTTGAGCGTGGCCTGACCTGAGCGTAGCTTGACCTGAGCGTAGCCTGACTGAGTGTAGCCTGACCTGAGCGTAGCCTGACCTGAGCGCAGTCTGACTCAGGCGCAACCTGATGTTTAGGCGCAACTGGACCTGACCTTACTTACCCTGGATCTTCTATAGCCCTGTATATTGATATTTTATTTGATATTTTATTAGATATTTTATGTCTATTTTATATCCTTACGCCTTTTGTCCTGAACTTGATAAATCACGATTTGATTGACATGATTGAAATGACAGTTATACATGATACGGTGTGACAAGTAAACATGACATGACATGATAGTGGCCCGCCGTGGCACACTCCTGACAAAGTACACTTGGCATGATAACCTGACATGATATATCTTAATAAGCTGTTGCGACGGCTACCTGACATGACCTGACCTGTATAAATAACCTGGACACCGTGGGCGATTGTGCTTGTACAAATAATCCAGTCCTGTCCTGCATCATGTCTAGGAGGGGACTCCTGAGTACCACGGTCAGGAGTACCTACTGAAATGGACTAAGGTTAATGATTAGTATAATTCACTAGTCATGAGGAGATGTTCTCCAGTTACAGGCGATCCCGTTATCCCGGCCGTAAATGTTTGGACTTGTAGCCTGCCGACGAGTAGGGCACATTTCCAGTCCACTGTTATGTGGGACACCCACCATTGTCACTTAAATGATTGAATTCTATTGTCACTCTAATGTATTATACTCTCTAGATTGTCACTATAATGATTGCCTGGATAACCTGGATAGCTGCAGGGCCTGTGACTACTTGGAGCTTCTCATTGCATCTTGCTAGTAACTAGGATTGTGATAACCCTAGTTAGTTAATGTAGAAAGCCGTAGGCAATGATTGGCCGTGATTGCTTGGATGGAGTCTAGTCCAGTATAGTATTGTCTAGAATTGATTGATTGTAAGATTGTACCAGAATGATTGAATGATTGTCACTCCAGATTGTCACTATAACGATTGTACACTATTGTCACTCTAGCGTATTGTACTCTTTATTGGCACTTTTATTATTGTACTCTCTCCTTTTCACCTTAATGATTGGCACCTATAGCAATAAATGATCAGAGACCAAGTTCTGTTCAGGCGAAGGGTTACAATCTCGGTCCTTGTTTGGTTTAAGGATTGTAACCTGGCTTCCGGAATAGTACCTTCGTTTTCTCTTCATATATTGTCCAGCTATGTTTTATTTAGCATGATTCTCCAGTTCTTTTATGTCAACGATGCTTCGCTTAATTATGTTCTCTGATTGGGATAAGTGCATTGGTAGTGCACAAACCTCAATCTGCGTTATTTATTGTTGTTTTCTTACATGTTGAATGCTAATGATTTGTTGGCTTTAGTTCTTAAGTGAAGCCTCCTTTGTGGCACTTGCTCTTTCTGGGGTCTGACCCAGCTGGTTTTGTATGGCCAGATACCGGAGCAGCACCAAAGGATCTCCCTGTATTTCAGCCCGATGGTGGTCACCAGGCGTAACCAGGGCATCGAGTGGGTTCTTTTTGTTCTCCCACTGTAATATTGTAAATTATTCTTTTGAGGCGTTTAGCCGACGAGCAAGTGTTAGCTCGATTGTACTTATTTACTGTCTGCCTACGGGCTGTAACATGATTGACAAGCCCCGGGGGTTGATCATGTATGACTGAACTCTTGCTAGTTCTCACATTTTGTAACGACTAGCTTCATGATCATTCCGAATATATAATGTATGGGATGCCTTACTATTGTGTATTTGGTGGTCTGACATCTTGTAATTACTATTAGTTGGTTGAGATTGAGACAATAGGCTATTTTATGACCTTAAGAGACTAATGGATTGTAGTGAAACCCTCACATATCTAGACAGCTGTGACCGTATAACGGTGTGGATTCCATTCAGTTATACGTAGCTGGCTATGTCTGCCCCCGCTCTCCAGTATTCTGGTTCTGGGGCGTGACATGGTTTAAGTGGTGGCCCATGCAGGTCTTGTAAAATTAAGATATGTGAGGGTTTACCGAATAGATGTCTCAATCAGTACACGCCCTTGATCTCTTCTCGTATCCTCTTGATTCCTGAAAATTCTTGTCCTGATTACATGCTTGTAATCATTGATCTGTCCTGGTCCTTTCTTATTGTTCCTATGTCATCTTCTTCAGCGGCATTGAACCTGGACCTGCTGATCAGCAAGGCGGATCATCTCCCGTGGACCAGCAGCAACCAGAAGATCAGGCCCAGCACTCAGCAGCAACCTCCTGAGCCGTGCCTCCTGGAGAACCAGTACCGCCAGTTCAGCCCGTCCAGCCAGCAGGGTCAGAGGATAGAGGATTGGTAGGACTCATCCGTGAATTGCTTGCGTCCCAAGATCGTCAGGAAGATGCCCTGCACCAAGCAGTACAAGATGCTCTGAATAGAAGTAGTCCCCGAGGGAACAGTACGGTCAACAGTTTCAAGCGCCTGAACCCTCCCTTCTTCGATGGCAGCGAGGATGCCATTGCTTCCGATGCTTGGCTACAGGATATAGAGGTGATTCTCGAAGCCGCGAAGGTTCCAGAAGACGAGAAGGTGGCTGTGGTGCACCTACAGTTATTGGATCTAGCCCACAGTTGGTGGGCCGCACAAGTAGTAGGATTGGCAACACCTGTCCCCTGGACAGTATTCAGTAAAAAGTTCCAGACCAAGTATTATGATGTAGTGGCTCGATATGACTTGCAGACCAGGTTCAGTAACCTTAAGCAGATGGGGAGGACGGTCGACGGTTATGCGGCCGAGTTTTCCAGACTCAGTCGGTTTGCTCCTACCTTGGTGGCAACCGAGTTTGACAGAGCGCAGAGGTTCCAACAGGGACTTCACCTGGAGATTATATTGGCAGTAGAACAGTTCGAGCATCAGACCTATGATACGGTGTTGTGAGCAGCAAGGAGGCACGAGTATACCTCCCAGAGAATAGTGGACAGGATCGGAGGTCGGAAGCGGTCCCATAGTCAAATGAATCAGTTCAGCCCCACCCCCAGCAGCTAGGACTTTAACTATTGGAGCTCCGAGGCGAGCAGCTTCAGTTACGTCGGTCCAGCACTCAACCTCGACGTACTCTCAGCAGAAACAGAAGCAAGCGCAGTCTTCCGCCGTTGGCTGTTCTTATTGTGGGAAGCCTGGACACGTAGTAGCAGAGTATCGCAAGGCGTTGGGATTGTGTTTATTGTGTGGAGTACCGGACCATAGGGTGGGGTCCTGCCCTTTCAGAGTTGATTCAGCATCGACAGTATCTAGTCCCTCGGTTAGGGGACCAGCACCAGTACCAGCTCCAGTTCACCAGCAACAGTAGTTCCCGTTCCCGAGGCCATTGCCGACTCAGGCCCAGACTTTCCAGCAACAGAACCCGCGGCAGTTTGCCTTAGCCCAGGCTCAGGTTCAGAATTGGCGGAGAGGTATATGTGTCCTCTTATCTTGCTTTTCTACCGTCATTATGCGGGGTGCATGACGTATTTTATGTATCCTAATTATAATGGTACATCCCGGACCCGAGCCATATCTAGGTCATTCGAAACTGGTTATTGGTACCAACCTTTTCGTTTGAGGATAGGCCCGTGTCCATGTTTGAGCAAAGAGAGAGACCTCAAGCGCAAGACTATCAGTTCAGTTCCTGTTTGCTTGAGTTCATCGCTCCTTGGAAGAGTCAAACGTGGGAGTGTGAGGGTGATATCCGATCACGTTATCCCAATCGGCTTGGCTCGTGAGGTGTAATATCTTCCATATGCCTTACGCTTCGAATCCTTGCTTGCATGAATGATTGTATGATTGATTGGTAGTGGTAGATTGCCTATGATAGGATAGCTTTCCCTTACATCTCTGGCCTCTTGATTAAATTCCAAGGACGGAATTCTTTTAAGGTGGGTAGGATGTAATGTCCCAAATTCGTGATACGTATTTAGTGTACGTATACGTGTTTTGGACCCCTATTTTTATTTATTCATGGTTAGTTATCTTGGTTTATTTTGCATTGGCTTGGTTTTATTGGCATTGATAGTTTAATTGGTTTTAATGGTTTATTGGTTTATTTGGGCTTGGTTTATTCCTGGGTTGGGTTGGCTTGGTTCGGTTTGGGATTGCTCTTGGTTCATCATGAACCAAGGGGTGAACCCCCTACCTACCACCACCATCCCCCTTTATAACCCACCTAACTTTTCTCTCTCATCCACTTTCTCATTAACTCTTCTTCCTTCTCCATTAAACCCACCATCAACCAAGAACACCCCTTAGGCAAGTGCAACTTGCTTCCACAAGAGAGCCCATTTTTATTGTTCCATTAGCTTCTTCTCATGTTTCTAAGACACATTAGAACTTGTCATTTTTCATTTTGAGGCTTTAATTTTTGTAGATCTAAAAATTAGTTATTTTCAGATTTTGGTGGTTTTGATCTATCAAACTTCCTTGTTTTTCAAGTTTTGATGGTTCCATGTTGTAGAGAATTTTATTCTACCCAATTTTGACCTTTGAAAAGTTGGATTTGGACTTGTTTTGACCAAGTTATGGACTTTTGACGCTTTGGGTTCAAACCATAGAGTTCTTGCTGATTTGGAGAAGACAGTGAGCAGTGTGCGCGAGCTTTTTAGCTTGCGCCACTGAGCTGTGCGCGCTCTTTAGCGCAGTGCAGTCTGACTCATACGCTGCCTTTTGGAGGCGTATGTCTTACATACGCTGCCTTGACAAGGAGTCGTATGGACCTCATACGCTCCCTTGATGAGGAGTCGTATGGACCTCATACACTACCTTGAAGAGGAGTCATATAGAGTACATACGCTGCCTTTTGGAGACGTATGTCTTGCATACGTTGACTTGAGCGTAGCTTGACTTGAGCGTGGCCTGACCTGAGCGTAGCTTGACCTGAGCGTAGCCTGACTTGAGCGTAGCCTGACCTGAGCGTAGCCTGACCTGAGTGTAGCCTGACCTGAGCGTAGCCTGACCTGAGCGTAGCCTGACTTGAGCGTAGCCTGACCTGAGCGCAGCCTGACTTGAGCGCAGTCTGACTCCGGCGCAACCTGATGTTTAGGCGCAACTGGACCTGACCTTACTTACCCTGGATCTTCTATAGCCCTGTATATTGATATTTTATTAGATATTTTATGCCCATTTTATATCCTTACGCCTTTTGTCCTGAACTTGATAAATCACGATTTGATTGACATGATTGAAATGACAGTTGTACATGACACGGTGTGACAAGTAAACATGACATGATATGATAGTGGCCCGCCGTGGCACACTCCTGACAAAGTACACTTGGCATGATAACCTGACATGATATATCTTGATAAGCTGTTGCGACGGCTACCTGACATGACCTGACCTGTATAAATAACCTGGATACCGTGGGCGATTGTGCTTGTACAAATAATCTAGTCCTATCCTGCATCATGTCTAGGAGGGGACTCCTGAGTACCATGGTCAGGAATACCTACTGAAATGGACTAAGGTTAATGATTAGTATAATTCACTAGTCATGAAGAGATGTTCCCCAGTTACAGGCGATCCCGTTATCCCGGCCGTAAATGTTTGGACTTGTAGCCTGCCGACGAGTAGGGCACATTTCCAGCCCACTGTTATGTGGGGCACCCACCATTGTCACTTAAATGATTGAATTCTATTGTCACTCTAATATATTGTACTCTCTAGATTGTCACTATAATGATTGCCTGGATAACCTGGATAGCTGCAGGGCCTGTGACTACTTGGAGCATCTCATTGCATCTTGCTAGTAACTAGGATTGTGATAACCCTAGTTAGTTAATGTAGAAAGCCGTAGGCAATGATTGGCCATGATTGCTTGGATGGAGTCTAGTCCAGTATAGTATTGTCTAGAATTGATTGATTGTAAGATTGTACCAGAATGATTGAATAATTGTCACTCGAGATTGTCACTATAACGATTGTACTCTATTGTCACTCTAGCGTATTGCACTCTTTATTGGCACTTTTATTATTGTACTCTCTCCTTTTCACCTTAATGATTGACACCTATAGCAATAAATGATCAGAGACCAAGTTCTGTTCAGGCGAAGGGTTACAATCTCGGTCCTTGTTTGGTTTAAGGATTGTAACCTGGCTTCCAGAATAGTACCGTCGTTTTCTCTTCATATATTGTCCAGCTATGTTTTATTTAGCATGATTCTCCAGTTCTTTTATGTCAATGATGCTTCGCTTAATTATGTTCTCTGATTGGGATAAGTGCATTGGTAGTGCACAAACCTCAATCTGCGTTATTTATTGTTGTTTTCTTACATGTTGAATGCTAATAATTTGTTGCTTTAGTTCTTAAGTGAAGCCTCCTTTTTGGCACTTGCTCTTTCTGGGGTCTGACCCAGCTGGTTTTGTATGGCCAGATACCGGAGCAGCACCAAAGGATCTCCCTGCATTTCAGCCCGATGGTGGTCACCAGGCGTAACCAGGGCATCGAGTGGGTTCTTTTTGTTCTCCCACTGTAATATTGTAAATTATTCTTTTGAGACGTTTAGCCGACGAGCAAGTGTTAGCTCGATTGTACTTACTTACTATCTGCCTACGGGCTGTAACATGAATGACAAGCCCCGGGGGTTGATCATGTATGACTGAACTCTTGCTAGTCCTCACATTTTGTAACGACTAGCTTCATGATCATTCCGAATATATAATGTATGGGACGCCTTACTATTGTGTATTTGGTGGTCTGACATCTTGTAATTACTATTAGTTGGTTGAGATTGAGACAATAGGCTATTTTATGACCTTAAGAGACTGATGGATTGTAGTGAAACCTTCACATATCTAGACAGCCGTGACCGTATAGCGGTGTAGATTCTATTCCGTTATACGTAGCTGGCTATGTCTGCCCCCACTCTCCAGTATTCTGGTTCTGGGGTGTGACAAATTGTTATAGTAATCAGTTATTTGATTTGATTTGAATTATATGATTTAAATTATGTGATAGCAATAAATATTATTTCAAAATTATTATGTTGATCGCTTATTTCACTTGGATTTAAATTTGTATGATTTAAATTATTTTGATAATGTTAAATGATGAGTTAAATAATTTTTTTTATTATTATCATTAATAGATTTTGATTGGATTGATTTGTATCTAAATGTTTATTTGATTTAAATAAAGAGAAAGTTTTATCTACTAGGAATCGCACTCCTTATTAAACTAGGAGTTTTGTCTCCTATTTAAGGAGAGCTATTCTCCTACAACCAAGCCAATCCTTCCCCATAACCATTACCACCAATATTCCAACGTCATGTCCATCATCACCATCATCGTGTCCACATATCCGCGTGTCCGCTATCTAGCCACATATCCCACCACCGTTACCAAAAGTCAACCATAGTCATGTCCGGACCCGTGTGTCCATGTCCTTTACATCTTATTCTATAATATTATAAACTATAAACCATGTTCCGTGTCTAACACACCGGACACAATCTCGATACTGTAGTGCCCCGCTCCCGTTGGGGCGAAGCACTATGTAATAGGCTCGTGGTAAGTCAGACATGGTCGGGAACATAGATGGCTAGTCTGACTCAGCGATGAGTTTGGTATACGAAAACCATGGCATAAATAAAATCAATTTGGACGAATGATATGAGTACCGTTCCAACTAATGGATCGGCTACTGCTAGAATAAGTCCTAGATGCAGCAGACTGTATCTTGGTGAATGAACTCTAAAGAGAGCGACGCAACCGGTCTGCTGTTGGTTTTGTTGGTTTTCTTGGCTTGCTAAATGAATTATTGTGTGGGTTTGATAAGTGTGCTTTTGCATCAATTTCTGAATGCGTCTTTGGGAATTTCGAAGGAAGGATTGAAGGAAGGATTCTAATTAGATGTTCGTGCCATTGCAGGAGTTCATGTAACTGACGCTTGACCGTCGTGAAGCGTTCTCCCACTCTCGGTGCAATCTCTCTAGGTGGGTGGTTCTTCGGCCCCTTCTTTTCTCCTTTTTCCGCCAACAAAATTCTTAAAGTTTAATGTTCAAATCGATGATGCTAACTGGATATATGCTTTGCCACTAAGATCAAGAACTTGGGATAATATAGCAACTTAGATAAGTTAACTCCAAATTTATAAGTTTCACACTAAGTAGAGAAAAGATAAAGTTCTAGGAAAGAGATAGAATTTATTTCATGTTCTGTAAAACAAAATGAAGAAACTTTGGTTGCGGTATATTACGCCTCGGAGAATTTGGTGCCTACGGGATGCTAAATCAAAACGTACGGCTTCGGAAAAAAGAACTCTTGCACGAGTAGAAATGATTATGTGGTTTAATAATGTCTACGCTATACAATTTACTTCATACATATTAAACTGTTCATACATTCGCATGGTCATGGACGACTTGTGCACAAGGTGAGCTTTCCTCAAAACGGTACCCGGGGCGCTAGGACCGAATCAGCCTAGGAGGAAATTATAGAATCGTGCTTCGGTACGAGGCATTGCGAGACCTCTAATTAGGCTCGCAACCTGGACTGGTAGGGCGTGTCTTAATGCTACGTAATCGTCCTTCATGGTGTTGATATCACCAATGAGTGCATATAAGATAGATTACATGCTCACCTATTGTCTTGTGCAGGTGGTAAGTATTATATATATTTTGTGTTGGAAAGGAGCACGGCCGTGGAAAGATAAGTCGAAATTGGTTATGTTGTTTACTGTTTAAAATGTGCCTTCGATATGAACTGCAAATCATATAGTTCTAAATAGAAAGATCACTTCATATGCTAGAATCCTTAATAACCAGTGTCGGTTTAGACGAGTGGGTTCGTCCCATCCACTGGCAAGTGTGCTAACCCCAAACTCTCCAGGTAACGAGCACGCTGCAGGAGCTCGAGACTAGACTGAAGCTGAAGAACGGGAGGCGGCTCAAAGCTCTCATATTTTAAAGTATTTTGAAGCCCAATTCAGATCGAAGGCTTTTTGTTCAAATGTATAAAGGGGCATTAATGTATGGAACGACAAGGATTATTTTATGGCAGCTTGTCGAGAATTTTCTTTTGTATTTTCAAAGATGTAGCTGCAACGGCATATGTAATGTAAAAATGACCTTGAACATACTTTGCAAGTTTTATGAATAAAAAGCAAAATTTCTTCCTATTCTATGTCTTCAACTCTCTGCACTGTTTAATTTTAACTCGTCGTCTCAAAGAAAATTTCAAGTGCACATTCTTGCCTTGTACAAGTCCAATAAAGACATGTACGACATCACATCCCAACTCGTAGGATCAATTTATCTCATGTCAAGGCAATGACGACCGATTTGGCGAGTCGGGGCGTGACAAGTTGGTATCAGAGCACGGTTCACACCTCGGACCTTTCAAAAATACTTTCTTTTAGATGCTGTTGTAATTTTTCAAAAATTATGATTTTCGATATATACGACATGAAATAATCGTTCCATACATATAAGTCCGTAGATATTTTGAGAATACTAACGGGTTTGCTCAATTTTGAAGGAATACCGAAAAGAATGGGTGTCCCCACTGTCAACGCCACGTTGATTAGCACGGATAGCACCGAAGACGCGATGCCTAGCAAATCCGCCATAGAGCGATTATTGCGCCTCATGGATGTCCAACAGTGCCACGCAGAGATGCAGCAACGACAGCTACAAGAATAGATCCAGGCCCAAATCAGTGTCCAACAAAAGCAGATGGAGGCCCTGACCCGGATCGTGAGCACCATAGCGACCCAACAGAACTCGACGACCGCCATATCAGTAGAAGAAGTACAAAAAGTAACGATGAAGCATATGTCTTCCTCCTCTCTGCTCAAAGCGGCCAAATTCAAGAAGATGAACTCGCCTGACTTTAACGATCGAGCAGAGCCTGACGAAGTAATGGGGTGGCTAGTGAAGATTGAGGGCCTGTTCAATCTCATCAACATCAAGGGGTCCAAGAGAGTTGGGTGTGCAGCCTTGCAGCTAAACTTGAGGGCCTATGACTGGTGGGAGGCAAAGAAACAAGAGCTCCACAAGGCCAATCCCAATGCCAAGATCTCGTGGGAGACGTTCAAACTGGCCTTCCTTGAGCAATACATTCCTCGTGCCGTTCGTCGACAAAAGGAAGAGGAATTCATGTCCATGAAGCAAGGAAATATGTCAATCGAAGATTACGATACGAAGTTCGCAAAGCTTGCAAAGTTTGCCGGGGCCTTTCTGCCGAACAAGGAAGCGTGGTAGGAGCGTTTTCAACAAGGCCTGAATAACGATTTGTGTCGGGACGTCATGAACCAAACATGTCAGACTTACAGAGAATTATACAATGCTGCCCTTGATAGCAAACGGATCTTTGGTCGAGCTTCGCAAAGGATCGGATCAGGCGTCCGTAACAACTTCAACAAGCGTCCTCACGATGCGGGAGGATCTGGTGTGCCAAAGATCCAAAACACGTTCGAGTATCGGGGGCCTCACCCTGGCGTACGGTGCCATCGCTATGGCAAGATGGAACATATGGCGGTCGATTACCAATGGGGATGCTTCAAGTGTGGCCAGCTAGGTCACAAGGCAGTAGATTATCGAATGGGGAGGGCAAACCAATATCGACCAAGGAACGTCCAGAATCAGAACAGGGCTGTAGGGCCTAAAAATCAAGTTGTGCCATGAATCTACTACTCAGTGATCAAGTTGTGCTCCAAAAATCAAGCTGCGCCACTATTTTGAAGCCCAGAGATCAAGCTGCGCCACTGATCAGGTTGCGCCTGATATCAGACTGTGCCTAATTATGTTGCGCCAAAATCTACATGGCGTCTGACATTTAATGGCCATCATTACCTGACAACACTGACAACTGAAAAACACAGTGAAGGAGGAAAATCTCTTTGAATCCCTCGAATTGTGCCGCTCGAGGAGATTGGACTGACAACTGTCCTGTACAACTTGTGAGTTGCGCCTAGGCACAATCCAGACAACTGTCCTGAACGACTTCTTCTCAAAAGTTGCCATATATCCAGGCGCAGTCTAATCAGGCGCAGTTTAATTTGTTGAATGAAGCTCGTGCAACCTGATAAAGTTGAGACAATTTTCATTTCCAAAGCAGGATGATATGGCACACATGCCACTAATATCTCAAAATGTGTGTACTATCTTGTAGAGGACCACGCGCATCTCAATCACATGATGCCACGCGTCTAAATACAGTTAGTACACGACTGATAACTGAATGAAAGTTGGCACAACAGGAGGTTGGTGCAGCCCAATGTGGCACAACCCAGTCTTGCACACATCAGAATAACTGCTAAAACAGTTATTTCCAGAACTCTATAAATAGAGTTTCCAATCATTGTTAAAGGGGCACGTACAGAGATCAAGAACTTTTGCAAAATTGCTGTTGCATTCTCCAGAGGCTTTAGTCTTCATGTTCACATAGTCCAAGGGATAAAGTGATCATCTTCTGATCAGATTCCTACAGTTGTACTTCTCCAGAATTTATTATACTTTGTACTATTCTTTATTTAAGTTTGGAATAAAACTTTTTGTTTTTGCAAACAAAATGGCGACTCTGTTGGGGACGACTTCCTCCTTCGACGAGAAGGTGACAACTCAATGTGATACGGCGTCGATCGACAAGACGCAGAAGACTCTGGTTGTTCAGGTCAACCAGACAGCCTACGAGAATATGATCAACACCAAGAGCAACAAGCGCACTGTGGCTATCGCCAAGAACAGGACTGTATGGACTCCTAAGTCTCCTGCAGTTGTTGTTGCCCAGGCACAACTTGAGTGCTCAGTGGCCAAGGCACAATCTGCCTCAGTGGCTCAGGCACATCCTGCTTATATTACCAGGGTGCAATCCACTCTTTCTGCTGCCCGTACGCAGTCCACTACTCTCTTTACTGCTAAGGCACAGTCTGTTCAGGCCATTGCTGAGGCACAGTCTACCCATGTTGTTGCCAAGGCGCCACCAGTAGCCTATATTACTAGGGTGCAACCAGTAGCCCGTAGTGCTATGGCGTAACCCAAGCAACCAGTGACTCTGGCGCAGTCTGCTGCTCTGGCACAACCAAAAGGAACCAGTCTTTTGGCTATTCCCTCTCCCAATTCTCAAGTTCTAAACTTGGAGAAACAATGCTCTAGTACTAACACTAAATAGAACAAAAGGAAGAGTCCTTTGGCATTTTCTCAACTGGTGCAACCTGTGCCTAAAGTGATCCCACAACAGAACAGAGGGAAACGCTTCTTAGCTAACCCTCCATAAAATAAAGGAAATCACCATTTGGTCTTTTCTAAATCTTTTCTGGTCTATGACTCAGAGGAAGATATATCAGATTCTATTCCTTTAAATAGAGGTCTTCAGATCTCTGATATCGAAAAGAATACTAATCAAAGAGGCATCTTGTCTACCCCTATGGGGTCTGGTCAAGATCTTCCCACCTTACAAATTTCAAGATCTAAGCAAGAAAAATTGAGGGTATCACAAACAGAGACACCTGGAGTAGAATTTTCTGATTTACGCGCTTATCTCAATAGGCGTCAACCAGTATCAACTTTGGTGAAGCGTAAGAACCCTATGCCAAAAGCCAATTTGTACCAAAAGCCAAAGTTTGAAAAGAAGGACCTAATCATTTATGTTAATGAGTTGAGTACATCTTTGTACACTCAGGGAACTAAACATCTGAAGAATTGGAGACGTGTTCCTAACATCATTAAGGAATATGTTCCTCCGACCTCTTCTCGTTCTGTAGTGGTAAATGATATACGGGAACGTCTTACACAAAGACGAGAAATTGCAAGGATGTCTCCCTCACCTCTAAATCACTCTTTGGATCGCCACTGCCTTCATGAAGTCGTCATCAACTGTTGTTGCCAATCAGCTCGACAATCTGTCTTCGATCGTCTGAACTATGCTTCAAATCCCGAACATATAATAGAAGATGAAGACGAGCTATTATATGCTTCTGTTAACATGACTTCTCAAGGCACTGGGGTGGGAAACGTCTAAGACGTAATGCATCCCGTAATCCCAGTCAACAATACTTGGATCGGATTCATGCATCCAGTGAAGGTGTATTTCAATATACTAGATAAAGAAATCGACATTTGAACCAAGGTGTCTTTAATCAAGAAGATCTCCCTTCGCTCATGTAGGAGAGGACTCTTTTTTGGAATTTAATGCAGATAGTAAAAGTTTTGAGCAGACTATCTCATCAATAGAAGCAAGAGAAGTAACGACATATACCATTACGAAAGATCAAGATGCCTCTACTTCAACTAGTCAGGAGCAACAAATTGTTGTACTAGAAGACAAATTGAAGACCATGGCAGAAATGGTTGCAAGTATGCATACAATAATCGTGGCTCAATATACAGTGCCACCGGTTATAAATCCTGCCACTAATCCGAAGCTTATAGCATCTTCTGTACCTATTAGTATGGGGTATCGCCTCCCCAGGTTGCTTTTGTGCCAATTCAAGCTGATCCCAGCCAGTCTGGTGCTGGGGTTGGTAATTGTAGTGCCCCGCTCCGCAAAGGCACTAGATAAACAGAAAGATCGGATTGCTGGCTCTGCAACAGAAGACGATTAATCTGGGTGAGTGGACAAAGACTCATTTTATGATTCGCTTACGCCTTAAGAATCTGAGTTTTTGATTGAATGCTTTTGTTAATAACAAGACTGAAATCTTGAGTATGCTTAAAAGAGAACCTGCCCCTTGTCTGCTAAGAAAAGAGATCTGTATCCTGCCTGAAAAGAAGATGGAATTGTTTATGACTTGCTCGATTTATGCATGATTCATTTGATATCGCATGCGCATTGGGGAATCCACTTAGTGACGAGCTGAACCCATGAGAGTCACAGCGGTTAGCGACGAGCTGAACCCAAGAGCGTCACAGCGGCTAGCGACGAGCTGAACCCATACGAGTCACAGCGGTTAGCGACGAGCTGAACCCGTAGGAGGCACAGCGGCTAAGATGGAAATGATTGTGGCTTTTCAAAGATGTATTTTCAAAAGAATGTAAACTGACTAATGCATTCATGAAATGAATCTAGGTAAAGAGTAGCAAGATCACATCACAAGAAAATGTTTTCTCACTAAATGAACAGTGATCGTTTCAGAAAAATGTAGCTCCTTTGTTCACAATTCACCAGTATGCTGATATACTGACCCACCATCAGTCTGCATGCAGGTGCACTATGCATCGAAAAGGATAGTCCGAAGCGATAGCCCGAGCCTCATCCTCAGGAGCCAGAAATCAGAAAAGATGTCCAAGAGATAACATCTGTGCAAGAGTTTGGTTTGTATATAAAGGGATGTAATGTATGGGAACGGGATCATTGTAATCTGTATTATTTCTGAGAGAATGTAACATTGTATCAGAGAGAATTGAGAGCTTGTAATCTGTTTAAATGAAATCAATAAAGAGAAATGTTCTTGTTACCATTGTGTTCAATACTTGTATTCTGAAATATGTCCGCTGTTGCTTCAATTTTCTGCGATACGTTCCGCTGCGTATTGTCAAACTTGTCTATCTTGTCTTGTTTCAGGTCTTGGCCTTGTGCAAGCGCAACTTAGGCTTGCACGGCATCACGTCTTAGCGAGGACGAACGGTCACAAAGAGCCCGAAGCGAGGACGAAAGGGACTCTGCGGGATCGGGGCGTGACAAAGTGGTATCAGAGCCACACGATCCTCTGGCCAATTTTGATTCAATTGAATTTGTACATGTCTTCTGATTGAAATTCCGTTGCCTACTCGATATCAATAATGAGATGAACGTTCCATACAAAAAGTCCGTAAATATTTTATGATGGTGAAGGATGAGGACTATCGCTGCTAAGGATATCGTAAGTTTCTCCTTAAGTTTCGAGGACGAAACTTCTTTTCGGTGGGTAACTATGTAGTGCCCCACTCCGCAAAGGCACTAGATAAACAGAAAGATCGGATTGCTGGCTCTGCAACCGAAGACGATTAATCTGGGTGAGTGGACAAAGACTCATTTTATGATTCGCTTACGCCTTAAGAATCTGAGTTTTTGATTGAATGCTTTTGTTAATAACAAGACTGAAATCTTGAGTATGCTTAAAAGAGAACCTGCCCCTTGTCTGCTAAGAAAAGAGATCTGTATCCTGCCTGAAAAGAAGATGGAATTGTTTATGACTTGCTCGATTTATGCATGATTCATTTGATATCGCATGCGCATTGGGGAATCCACTTAGTGACGAGCTGAACCCATGAGAGTCACAGCGGTTAGCGACGAGCTGAACCCAAGAGCGTCACAGCGACTAGCGACGAGCTGAACCCATGCGAGTCACAGCGGTTAGCGACGAGCTGAACCCGTGGGAGGCACAGCGGCTAAGATGGAAATGATTGTGGCTTTTCAAAGATGTATTTTCAAAAGAATGTAAAATGACTAATGCATTCATGAAATGAATCTAGGTAAAGAGTAGCAAGATCACATCACAAGAAAATGTTTTCTCACTAAATGAACAGTGATCGTTTCAGAAAAATGTAGCTCCTTTGTTCACAATTCACCAGTATGCTGATATACTGACCCATCATCAGTCTGCATGCAGGTGCACTATGCATCGAAAAGGATAGTCCGAAGCGATAGCCCGAGCCTCATCCTTAGGAGCCAGAAATCAGAAAAGATGTCCAAGAGATAACATCTGTGCAAGAGTTTGGTTTGTATATAAAGGGATATAATGTATGGGAACGGGATCATTGTAATATGTATTATTTCTGAGAGAATGTAACATTGTATCAGAGAGAATTGAGAGCTTGTAATCTGTTTAAATGAAATCAATAAAGAGAAATGTTCTTGTTACCATTGTGTTCAATACCTGTATTCTGAAATATGTCCGCTGCTGCTTCAATTTTCTGCGATACGTTCCGCTGCGTAATGTCAAACTTGTCTATCTTGTCTTGTTTCAGGTCTTGGCCTTGTGCAAGCGCAACTTAGGCTTGCACGGCATCACGCCTTAGCGAGGACGAACGGTCACAAAGAGCCCGAAGCGAGGACGAAAGGGACTCTGCGGGATCGGGGCGTGACAGTAATTACCACGCTGTTCCTCCTCCTAACACTTCTAATCAGCCCACAAATTCTCAAACATCAGGGGATGCTAATGAGGCTGTGAAGCTCTTACGCACTCATTTCGAGGCCTTTAAGCAGAAAGATGGCCTACAAAGATTAGGCATAAAGCAACCATATCCTACAGAATGGAAGGAGGTTCCATTTCCTCCTAAATATAAGCTTCCGACCATTATGTTGTTCGATGGCAGTACTTTTCCAAGTCAGTACATTAATCACTTTGAAGTAATGACTGACCAATTACAACCAAATGATGCTCTCCTTACCAGAGTGTTCGTCGGTTGTTTAGCCGGCGCGGCATACGACTGGTATTGTAGCTTGCCTGATGGCTGCATCACTTCTTTTGATGGTTTCAAGAAAATATTTTTGGAACAGTTTTATGAGGGAGTCAATGACATGATAATATCTTCCCTCATTAAGATTTAACAAAGGCAGAATGAATCCACGGAGAGTTTCATTGAAAGATTCCGTCGAGAGGCACTCAAAATGCCTTTAGAAACTCCATCTGCTGTAACAATAGACACTTGCAAATCAAACTTGTTGCCTATTATCAGTATGTGGACAGGATCTACACAATTTCAAGATTAGCCTTCTTTCATTGTGAATGCCAAGGCGGCTGAAGTTAGTGCCGAAAAGTTTAAACAGTTAGGAGTTCAGATGACTCATCCTAACCAAGACGAACATTCTACACCCGGGAGTAATAATCGCCAGAATAACTACAAGGGTAAAGAAACACTGGCCACCAATCTCAAGGGCAAGGAGTCTTTGGCTGTCAATGTCACTCAGACAGCACCCACTCCATCAGCACCACCGCAGAAGACAACTCGTCCAAAGGAAGAGTATTCTTTCGATGAAGATGATACTTTGAGCATCTTCGATTGCTTTATCAAAAGCAATAAGCTTCAACTTCCAGAGGCAAAACGGCCAGAAGAAGTGGATAAAACCGATCACCCTAAATACTGTGTTTATCGCATATTTATAGAGCATCCAACCAGAGCATGTTATGTACTCAAAGGTAAAATCCAAGAGTTGGTCAACTTTGGAGTAATCACTCTTCAGCAGGACGAGAAAACGGTGACTGCTATTGTCGTTTCTGTGCAATTTGGTGACTTTCCACCACAACTTGTACAAGATGATGTTGTCCCCATTCCAAGGACTACTCTTGAGATCGTGAATCTCCCACCTCCTAAAAATGAAGGTCTTGTTCCGCTGTCAACTGACAAGGGAGAGATTATGTGGATTCATCCAGATCTGATGGCAGATTTTGAAACACCTTCTTCTTCTAAGCAGAAGAAGCACTCCAAATCTAAATCTAAAAGCTGCAACATGGTATCCTTTGAACCAGTAGCAGAAGAAGAAATTCTAATGGGCCCTAGATCTGGGAAACCCTATCTTCGGAAATATCTCGAAAATTAAGAGAATCATGTTCCATCTCCTGATGCTCCTCCTACATTATCTTCTCTTACTGAGAATATACCGTCTACATCCCAACCTGTGGTTGAACCATCTCCTCCTAAACCGACATCAGTAGACAAGGAAAAATAACCTGTTCGTTTTGACAAAGCATTGAAGAAGTCCTCATCTCTTAGACTTGAAAAACCTTACAATTTTGATATATTGGCTCAATTGGCCAATACTCCAGCAAGATTGTCAATCTTTGAACTCTTACGTCTCTCAAAAGAAACTTGAGAGACGTTAAGTGAAACCTTGATGCAGGCTGACGCTTATCTTACTCTTCTCAAGAAGCCTAAAAAGGAGCCAGTCAGCTGTGCACATTGTCATAGTGTATTTGAATTAATGCCCAACATCACTTTTACACAAGATGACATGTTGTTAGAAAATAATCGTCATAATCGTCCTCTCTATTTCACGGGATATATGGATACCATGAAAGTCGATCGCATTCTGATTGACCCAAGGTCCGCACTTAGCATCATGCCGAAGTCTCTGTTAGATGCCTTGAAGATCCCAGTGCATAACCTTTCTACAACTATCACTATTATCCTGGGGTTCAATCAAGGAAGAAGTGAACCTTTGGGAAAGATACGCCTAAAATTTCAAATTGGCAATCTTCGTACAAAGGTAACTTTCTATGTTATTGATAATCATGGCTCATATAATGCTTTGTTATGAAGGCCATTCCTCCATGAACACAATATGTACCTTCTATTCTCCACCAATGTTTCAAATATGTGGATGGTAATGGAGAAGTCCAAAAAGAGGTTGCAGATCTGAATCCTTTCAAAGGAGTTGAAGCATACTGCAACGATTCTCGCATGTACAAGGATGAATTCATAAAGGTAGTACTGGCAATGGACACAGATGAAGAACAGAAAAATGTGCCGAATGATACTCTGGTGATCCCGGTCAAAGGACGTACCTCCTATCCTTAGTCTTCCAAACTACTGACTATCTATCTTCCTTCCCATGAGAAGCAGCCCAAGGGTGATAGTCAGAAACAAAGGGAGCTCACCTCTTCTGAGCCGCTTGTAATCGATCTTCGTCGCAAGAAGCCCCCTCCTCCTTCTCGTTTTTCTTCTCCCCCTCTTATCATCAATTTGACTAAGCCTGCTAAGGCTAAAGTTCCTATTGTAAATCATGGTGTAAAAATCAATAGAGCAGCTCCTTTGCAGTATACTGATGTCTCTTACCATTCTCAGTGTTATTTGGATATGTTAGATAGTTTTAAACCACTTACAATAGAAGTCGTATCATTTCTGCGAAATATGATATCACTGGATTCAATACTTAAGAATTGTACTTCTTAGTACCAGCTCGAAAGAAGGATGAAAAGCCTATATTCTTCAATAAAAGAGAGGAACAAAAAATCATGCTCTATAATGATAATAGAGATGATACAGAAAGGCTACAATTACGCCGCTATAGTCCACAATCCAAAGCAATCATCCGCAAAATGGGCTATGATTTCAAAACTGGTCTCAACAACAGTAAAGGAAGGCGAACTCCTCTTTGTAATTCCAAAAGGAAAATCACAACAATACCACAGTAAAACAAAACGAGGACTAGGTTATTCTTCACCACTTCCAACTCCAGAACCTTCTGAATCTGATGAAGAAGAACGATCTAACTCTTCTGATTCTATCTCATGGGATTCTGATACCAGTATTGGTCATGTTCATAGGGTGATAGTATCCTCTAACATGGTGTCTGCCGAATTTTTGGAAGATGACGAAGATGACATTGAGGAAGCTTCTGAAGTGGACCCTTGGGCTCAAAGGATGGACAATCAGTAGGAACTTCGTTTTGAACAATGAGAGCCACCAAATGAGGATCAATTAGTCCAATTCGATATTGGAGAAAAGGGCGTATCACGACCAATCTTCATTAGCAAAAATCTTCCAGAGAATGATAAACAAGAATTAATTCACCTTATTCATGAATATATTGATATCTTCACCTGGAGTTATGAAGATATGTCGGGATTAGATCCTCAAATTGCAACTCACAAGCTTAATATCTTGCCGAATGCCAAACCGGTCAAACAACAACAACGACGATTCAAGCCTGAAATGATGGATGCAATTGATGATGAAGTCAAAAAGCTTATAGCTTGCGGTTTTATCAGAGAAGAATAGCATCCTGAATGGGTAGCCAAGGTTGTTCCAGTCTTGAAGAAAATCGAAAAGGTTCGAGTTTGCATAGACTTTCGAGATCTCAATGATGCTTGCCCTAAAGACGAATTCCCTCTCCCAATTACTGACGTCATGATCGACAATACATGTGGATTCGAACGAATTTCTTTCATGGATGGGTTTTCTGGGTATAATCAAATCCGGATGAATCCTGAAAATGAAAAATAAAGTCCTCATCGTAGAGTGTACTATTATACAGTCATGCCATTTGGTCTTAAGAATGCAGGTGCAACTTACCAGCGGGCTATGAGTACTATCTTTCGAGATCATCTGCGAAATACTGTCGAATGCTATGTTGACGATATTGCTATCAAAAGTCGTCTCAAGGAAGATCACATGCAAGATTTAAGAACTATCTTCAATCTAATGCGCCAGCATCAACTCAAAATGAACCCCACCAAGTCATTCTTGGGTGTCTCTAGTGGAAAATTTCTCGGCTTTGTCATTACCTCTAAGGGTATATACGTTGATCCTGAGAAGATCAAAGCCATTCAAGAGATGTATCCTCCACGCAACCTAAAAGAGCTACGAGGATTCCAAGGTCGTCTTACGTACATCAGGAGGTTCATTTCGAATTTATCTGGACGTTGCAGACCATTTACTCAGTTAATGAAGAAAGGTGTATCTTTTATTTGGACGAAAGAATGTCAACGAGCATTTGATGACATAAAGCGGTATTTAATGAGTCCGTCGGTTCTTGTACCGCCGATCTCAGGGATACCATTCTTAATGTATGTCCGGGCAATGGACCATTCATTGGGAGCTTTGCTAGCTCAGAAGAACAAGGAATGACATGAACAAACCATCTACTACCTTAGTCGAACGATGATTGGAGCTGAACATCGTTATAGTCCGGTAGAGAAAGAATGTTTAGCCTTAATGTTTGCCGTTCAGAAGACAAGACATTACATCATAGGCAAACTATTCATGTCATATCCCGGGTCATTCTTCTTTGAGTCTTATTGAAGAAGCCAAGTACACTCAATTCCAGGCTTGCCATATGGGCTATATTATTAGCACAATATGATATGGTTTATGTTCCTCAAAAGTCTATGAAAGATCAGGCACTTGCTGACTTCTTAGCAACTCATCCTGTCCCGGAAACATCTAAACTCTATGACGAGATTCTAGACTAAATATTGGAATCAAATATGATCTCAGAAGAGTTTTCTACTTGGCGGTTGTTCTTCGATGGAGCTTCTAGAATTAGACCTGGAGATACTCTTGTTGCTGGAGTGGGAATTGCTCTCGTTTCACCAGATAGATTAGCTATTCAAAGGGCTTATTCTTTAGACGAATCATGCTCTAACAATGTGGCAGAATACAATGCCTTACTCATTGGGCTCCAATTGGCCAAACAATTGTTTATTGAATATCTCAAAGTATATGGTGACTCTAAGCTGATTATTAATCAGGTTAGAGACATATATGAAGTTCGACATCAAGATCTGGTACCATACCATGAAGCAGCAACCAAGATATCTTCTTTATTCAACAGGTTCTTCATCGAACATGTACGTCGTGCATGCAACACAGAAGCTGATGCCTTAGCTAACCTAGCTGCAGTATTGGCAATTCCAGTCAAAAGACAACAAATGGTTGTTATAACTATTTTGTGTCGAAAACAACCATAACATTGAATTCAGTAATCTAACTGAAGTCAATGTCATTAGCGAGGACTGGAGAACACCTTTTATTGATTTTACAGTACATGACATTTTGCCAGACGATCCTAAGGAAGCTACAAACATCCGTCGTCGATCACTTCGATTCTATTATAATCATACTACCAAAACTCTTTATCGAAGAACTTTTGATGGATTACTCTTGAGGTGTCTTGTTGGTGATGAAGCAAAGCAGATATTACGCGAAGCTTATGATGGTGTTTATATAGCACATCAGCTTGGTCCTAAACTACAGGATCGTATTCGATGTATGGACTACTACTGGCCCTCTATGGTATCAGATGCTATTGACTATGCAAGGAAATGCCGTGCATGTCAAATTCATGCAGATTTCATTCACCAACCATCAAAATTTCTACATCCGACTGCTGCCTCATGGCCTTTTGAAGCTTGGGGCATGGATATAATTGGCCCTATCAATCCTCCTTCATCTAAAGGACATCGGTTCATCTTGGCTATAACCGATTATTTCTCCAAGTGGGCAGAAGCTATACCTTTGGCCGAAGTAAAAACTAGTAGTGTCATCAACTTCATCAAACATCATGTGATATACAGATTTGGTGTTCCTCGTCGAATCATCTATGATAATGGGACACTATTTATCAGCCAGAAGTTTAATAGATTCTGTGATGACAACAGAATTAATAATGTTGCCTCTACGGCCTATAATCCTGCGGCTAACATGTTGGCTGAAGCATTCAATAAGACCATTATCAAACTCCTTAAGAAGTTTGTCTCTATTAACAAACATAATTAGAGTGATAAACTTAAAGAATGTCTATGGGCATATCGTACTACATTCCGTAACCCTCCAGGTGCACACCTTTTTCTCTAGTATATGGATGTGAAGCTGTCTTACCTCTGAAAATTCAAATTCCATCATTGAGAATTGCCATCGCTAACGAGCTTACCACATAAAATAATGATCATGTTCGGCTTCAAGAATTAGAGGCGCTCGACGAGAAAAGGCTATTAGCTCAACAACACATCGAACTTTGTCAAGCCCAGATCTCAAAAGCTTTCAATCGTAAAGTCAGAGTACGAACATTTCAGGAAGATGAGTTAGTTCTTACAGTCAGACGTCCTATTACTATGACACATATGAGCAAAGACAAGTTCGAGGCAAAATGGAAAGGGTCGTATGTGGTAAATAAAGTTTTCTCAAATAGAGCCTATCAATCAACAGATATGGACGGTAGAGTTGCTATGATGCCTATCAATGGCAAATTTCTCAAGAAATATTATGTATAAAAGCAAAATATACTTTATTCTAGAGACATCGTGTATATAGAAGTTCATTTTATTCAAAAGCAGAATGGAATTACATAATATTACGGACGGGGAGGAGGCCCCGATCCTTCATGATTAAATATATAGTTTGCCAATCGTCAAACATCTCATTGTCGGAACTCACAAAAAACTCGCAAGCAGCCATCATCAATGCTTCTTCTTCGGAAGTTTTCCCAGGTTCCACTAGCTCAGCAATCAAGTCCCGTCTTGGAATAGGAGCAGTTGAGCCTTCACCCCTTTCTTTCTGAGGAGGCACTGGAGGCTCAGCAGGAGGCGTCTCGGTCTCTCCTTCAATCTTCGGAGTGAGTAAATCTTTGGAAGACATTTTGTTTAGAAAGGAAAGAGATTGAAGATATCTACGAAAGTTTTGTTCTATTTATAGATAAAACAACTAGTTAGCCAATCTCGAGAACTGATGTGACTTTTGGAAAGAAGCACGACTGTTCATTCATTTATAACTGTTCATTCATTTATAACCGTTCATTCATTGTCCTCTCTTCAAAAATCGATGCGATTGTTCATTCGTGTCTCTTCCTCGAGAGTTGAAGTGGTTGTTCATTCATTTAGTGTCCTTTTTCTCGAAAATTGGAGTGACTGTTCACATTTCATAACGAGAGTTCACATTCTCCATGCTTCTGAATTCTGTTTATTTACAACAGCAGTTTGTCACATCCCTATTTTTTTTGTTTATATTTTTCCTTATCACCACATCAAAAAAAAAATCAAATCTTAAAGGAGAGAAAATCATTCTTTATTTCCTTCTTTAAAAACATACATACACTTTAATGGAAATCTATTATATCTCGGATTTTCATTCTAAATATAACATGAAGGTCTATTACATCTTTGGATCTTCTTATTTGTTGGTGCCAGTTCCTTGTCGTCTCGATCTGAAGCAACGAGCCAGACAATGGAATCAACTCTGGTCTTCTCTCTCAGAAAGACGAGGGGAGGACCATAGAGTATAGCAACTCAAAGGTAAGCTGCTGTCAATACAACTGGTGGAGAGAAGACAGCCCGCCAGGGAAACTAGGAACGAGATCACCCTTGTGATACGATTTCTAATTCTGTCTCTCCACCATCCAACTCTCATATATAAAGGCTCTTCCTACCATCTGAGGAAGACCCTTCTGGAATACAAAGAGTCCTGAACTGTCTGATCTGAGTGTCAAAATCACATGAGCTGTCTGATATGGGTGTCAGAAGAATGCTTTCCATAGTATCCAGGTCACCGATGCCAGTTTTGAAGAAGCTTGCCAACCAAACTTCTGCAAATATGAACGAAAAAAGAAAAGTCAGTAAAATCTATCAAAACTGTACGTGCATCAACAGTGTGCGCCGATCAACAAGCGTATATCAGCAATGTGTGCCTACTCTCAGAAGCACAGGCGCACATCGACAGTTTGCTGATCAACAGGCGCCTATCAGCAATGTGCGCATATTCTCAGAAGCACAGGCACATCTCAACAGTATGCGCTGATCAACTGGCGCATATTAAAATAGCGTACTTATCAACATGTGTATCCCAACAGCGTGCGTTGATAAACAGGCGCATGTCAAAATAGTGTACTGATCAACAAGCGCATATCAGCAGTACGCACCTATGATCGAAGCTAAGCGCTGGGCCATAGTGCGCGCCTATTCTCAGAAATAGTTAGCGCATATCAATGGAGTCTATAACATACATATCAGTACCTATCTTCAAAAGTGGTGCAAAAGAAAAAATACTCATATCATTGATCCTTTATTGAGACTTACCAATTTTTGAAGGAACAGCATGCAAACGAATAGCATAGGGACGAAGTGGCGCAAGTGAACTTATGAATAGTAAGACCATATGAGAAGCCATTTGTTTTGAGAAAGTATGAATGACTCTTTCGTTTCTGCTTGTCCTTTTAAAAGTGTTAAAGATGAAACAGGCACGTCATTCTAGGAGCCTATTTTTGGAAAAGGACTAAACAATAGGCGATTGAAGCCATGTGATGACTGCCATGTGTCCCTCAATGAAATAGTAAGTATTGAATTAGCCAAATGAACGCATCTACATGCGCCATTTGAAATCACAACCACATAATATATCAAAAATTTTAGATTTCATTGCGTAAAAGATGGGTGGACCCCTACAGACAAAGACACAAGAAAAGAGAATAAAAAGTTGTCATGCTTAAACATTATTCCTTTTTCTTGTCTTCATCGTTCTGACGAAGGGTGGCATCCAATTCTTGCATATTGTGGATTCCTGAGCGACGCATCAGATTAAGGAATCCCTCCAAATAGCTGCGCTCTTCAGAGGATGGCCCACCACTCGAGCGATTAAAGACAGTTGGGTTTAACCTGAAGCAGTCTAGAAAGTTCACCGTCCTCAGTGCTGGGTCAGCCTCCAACAAATAAGTCGAAGGCGTGACGTCAGGTTTTGTTTCAGGAGACTCGATTCGATGACAGTATTGGTCTCCATCTCTTTCTTAGATGCCATCAAAATTACAGAAGTGCAGAATAAAGTACAAAGATCAACCCCTACATATATATCACCAAATTGACTCTTCATATTCCTCATGGGAAACTAAAAATCATCAATGAAACTCGGAAAGACGAAAAGGAGATTATGTGTTTTCGAGAAAGAGATTTAATTGAGATGACTGAGTATTGACTGGCACAACTTGACTCAGTCAAAACTTTTCTAAATTCAAAGTATTTCAAAACTTTAAAATATTTTAAGTTTTGAAAACTTTGAATGGGGTCTTGTAGGGCCTAAAAATCAAGTTGCGTCATGAATCTACTACTCAGTGATCAAGTTGCGCCCCAAAAATTAAGCTACACCACTATTTTGAAGCCCAGAGATCAAGCTGCGCCACTGATCAGGTTGTGCCTGATATCAGACTGCACCTAATTATTTTACGCCAAAATCTATATGGCGTCTGACATTTAATGGCCGTCATTACCTGACAACACTGACAAACACGGTGAACGAGGAAAATCTCTTCGAATCCCTCGAATTGTGCCGCTCGAGGAGATTGGATTGACAGCTGTCCTGCACAACTTGTGAGTTGTGCCTAGGCGCAATCCAGACAAGTTTCTTAGTTGCGCCTAGGCACAATCTGAACGACTTCTTTACAAAAGCTGCCACATGTCCAGGCACAGTCTAATCAGGCGCAGTTTAACTTGTTGACTGAAGCTCGCGCAACCTGATAAAGTTAAGACAATTTTCATTTCCAAAGCAGGATAACGTGGCGCACATGCCACTAATCTCTCAAGACGTGTCTACTATCCTGTACACGACCATGCGCATCTCTATCACATGATGCCACGCGTCTAAATACAGTTAGTACATGGCTGATAACTGAATAAAAGTTGGCACAACAGGAGGTTGGCGCAACCCAATGTGGTGCAACCCAGCCTCACGTACATCAGAATAACTGCTAAAATAGTTATTTCCAGAACTCTAAAAATAGAGTTTCCAATCATTGTTAAAGGGGCACGCACAGAGATCAAGAACTCTTGCAAAATTGCAGCTGCATTCTCCAGAGGCTTTAGTCTTCAAGTTCACATAGTCCAAGGGATAAAGTGATCGTCTTCTGATCAGATTCCTACAGTTATACTTCTCCAGAATTCATTGTATTTTATACTATTCTTTTTTAAGTTTGGAATAAAACTTTTTGTTTTTGCAAACAAGGGCGCCTCCCGTCCATGGCATAAATGCAGTGCCCGTGAACCTACAGAATCGCCAAGAGACGCAAGGCCGAGTCTATGTACTGACTCGGGATGAAGCTTTCGCATCTGACACTGTTGTGACAGGTATATTACTTTATAAAAATATGCCTGGTAGAGTACTGTTCGATTCGGTTGCTACACATAGTTTCATATCTACCGACTTTGTAGAAGAGAATAAATTATCCATGCAATTTTTAGATATGAATCTTAGCGTTAGCACTCCATTGGGATTAGATATACCTGCCACTAAAATATATAGGGATGGTTACATCTGCATCAGAGGAAAAAATCTATCCTTGGAAGTTATTGTCCTCGACATCAAGGAGTACAATATAATCCTCGGCATGGATTGGTTGGGTGCATGCTACGCAACGATCGAGTACACGAAGAAAAAAGTTGTGTTCCACCTTCCAAGCGAAACCGAGTTCTCCTATTCGTGCGGAGCAGCGTCAAAGACGACAATGATGATATCAGCGATTTTGGCAAGGCGCATGTTGCATTCTGGTTGTAGCAGCTACCTAGTATTAGTTCGAGACACGAGAACGGAGATTGCAAGCCCGGCACAGACTGAAGTCATGACAGAATTTTCTAATGTGTTTCCAGATGAGTTGCCAGGGATGCCGTCGGATCGAGAGATAGAATTCAACATCGACACCTTTTCGGACACTCGACCGATATCCAGAACACCCTATCGAATGGCACCGGCGGAGCTGAAGGCACTGAAAGCGCAACTACAAGAGATGCTAGATCATGGATATATTCGCCCTAGTGTCTCTCCGTGGGGTGCTCCAGTATTGTTTGTAAGGAAGAGGGATGGATCGATGCGGCTATGTATCGACTATCAGGAACTTAACAAAGCCACGGTACAAAACAAGTACCCGTTGCCAAGGATAGACGATTTGTTTGACCAGTTGCAAGGGGCGATGGTATTTTCCATGATTGATCTTCGCTCAGGCTACCATCAATTAAAGATCAAGTCCGAGGACGTGCCGAAGTCCGCTTTCCAAACTCGATATGGTCACTACAAATTTCTAGTCATACCTTTCGGCTTGATAAATACTCCTGCCGCTTTCATGGATCTGATGAACCGAGTGTTTCGACCGTTCATAGACAAATTTGTCATCGTATTCATCGATGGCATTCTCATATATTCGAAAAGAAAGGACGAGCACGTGGAGCACTTGAAGATAGTACTACAGACTTTGCGTGAATACTAAGTTTGTGCCAAATTAAGTAAATGCGAGTTCTGGATGAGCAATATGATGTTCCTTGGGTACGTTATTTCAGCTGAAGGCGTCATGGTGGACCCAAAAAAAATTGAAGCGATAGTTGAATGGAAGCGGCCTACCTCGGTAGGCGACATCCGAAGTTTTCTCGGCTTGGCAGGCTACTACCGAAGATTTGTGAAAGACTTTGCCAAGATTGCGTCGTCTCTGACTCGTCTCACCCAGAAGGGAGTCGCATTCGAGTGGAACGATGCCTGTGAATCTAGCTTTCAGGAGTTAAAGAAATGGCTCATCTCAGCTTCAATCCTTGCACTTTCGGACGGATCAGAAGGGTTTCAAATATTTAGCGATGCATCGCAAACTGGCTTGGGATGCGTACTTATACAAAAGGATAAGGTGATTTCGTTTGCATCGAGATAATTGAAGCAACGCGAGAAGAATTACCCTATACATGATCTTGAGCTAGCGGCGATTGTGTTCGCATTAAAGCTATGGCGGCACTATCTTTATGGAGTGGCTTGCAGCATCTATACGGATCATAAAAGCCTCAAATATATCTTTACCCAATGGGAATTGAACTTACGACAGCGGCGTTGGCTCGAACTCATCAAAGACTATGATATGACTATCGAGTACATGCCGGGTAAGGTAAACGTCGTAGCGAATGCTCTGAGTAGAATGTTTGCAGGATGCCTGGCTATCCACCGTGACATACAACGAGACTTGGCTGAAATGGATATCGAACTCCAAATTCGCTACTGTGGAGCACAATTGGCCTAATTGCACCTTGAGTCGAGCTTGCACAACAAGATAAAGACCGCACAGGAGGATGACCCATTCCTGAAGAAGATGTGCGAGCTGATTTCGACAGGAAAGGTAGCCGACTTTGTGGTGGACGAGGGCGGAATGACGCGGATGAAAGGAAGAATATGCGTGCTGGACCATGCCGAACTTAGAAAAGAGATTCTGATGGAGGCCCACTATACGAAGTACTCATTGCTTCACGGGAGTACTAAAATGTACAAGGACTTGCGCACGACCTTTTGGTGGCACGACATCAAAAAAGATGTAGCAAATTTTGTGTCACAATACATGGATTGTCAACAGGTGAAGGCCGAGCATGAAAGACCATACGGGGAGCTACAGAACCTCGACATTCCAGTATGGAAGTGGAACGACATCTCTATGGATTTTATCATGGGCCTTCCGAAGACATCGCGAGGAAATAAAGCGATTTGGGTCATTGTCGATCGATTGACCAAATTCGTACATTTCATCGCTATCAAAGCATCATGGAGCATCGATCGGTTAGCTCAGATCCATATCAATGAGATTGTCCGACTGCATGGGGTACCTGCTACAATCATTTCAAACGAAGATGGGTGATTCTTGTCACGTTTCTGGACAAGTCTATAAGCGGCGATGGGCACTAAGCTGAATCTTAGCTTCGCATACCACCCACAAATCGATGGCCAGACAGAAAGGGTGAATCAGATCCTGAAAGATATATTACGTCTGTGTGCAATAGATTTACAGACTAGTTGGGACACGTACTTGCGGCTCGTGGAGTTTGCATAAAACAACAGTTATCAATCGAGTATCCAGATGGCTCCCTACGAGGCACTTTACAGGAGGAATTGCCGATCTCCGATTTGCTAGGATAAAGTTGAGGAGCGACAGGTGCTCGGGCCAGAACTAGTCGAATAAGCCGTTGAGAAGGTCTGCATGATTCGAGATAGGCTACATATTGGTCAGAGTCGATAGAAGAGTTATACAGATACTCATCGACGACCGTTAGAGTTCTTGGTTGGGGATCATGTGTTTCTGAAGGTGACGTCGATACGAGGCGTCATGCGATTCAGGATAAAAGGCAAACTGAGTCCGAGATTCGTTGGGCCCTTCGAGATTTTCGAAAGAGTGGCGATAGTTGGTTACCGGATTGTGCTACCTCCTGCCCTAGCTGAAGTGTACGACGTCTTCCATATCTTCCAACTTCGGAAGTACGTGCATGACCTAAGTCATGTGGTTAGTTTCGATCAGTTGGAGCTGCGCGCCGATCTATCATACTCGGAGGAGCCCGTAGAAATTTTGGACCGTAAAGAAAAGATCCTACGGAGCTGATCGATGTCCTTAGTTTACGTACTCTGGTGCAACCATTCAGTTGAGGAGTTGACGTGGGAACTAGAGGCGGAAATAAAGGAGAAGTACCCTTCATTTTTTGCCGACGAAGGTCAGACCATTGTTCTTAAGTTTCGGGACAAAACTTTTTCTTAGTGGTATATTATGCAGTGCCCCGCTCCCGTTGGGGCAAAGCAATATGTAATAGTCTCGTGGCAAGTCAGACATGGTCGGAAACATTGATGGCTAGTCTGACTCAACGACGAGTTTGGTATACGAAAACCATGGCATAAATAAAATCGATTTGGACGAATGATATGAATACCGTTCCAACTAATGGATCAGCTACTGCTAGAATAAGTCCTAGATGCAGCAGCCTGTGTCTTGGTGAATGAACTCTAAAGAGAGCGACGCAACCGGTCTGCTGTTGGTTTTGTTGGTTTTCTTGGCTTTCTGAATGAATTGTTGCGTGGGTTTGATAAGTGTGCTTTTGTATCGATTTCTGAATGTGTCTTTGGGAATTTCGAAGGAAGGATTGAAGGAAGGATTCTAATTCGATGTTTGTGCCATTGCAGGAGTTCATGTAACCGATGCTTGACCGTCGTGAAGCGTTCTCCTACTCTCGGCACAATCTCTCTAGGTGGGTGGTTCTTCGGCCTCTTCTTTTCTACTCCTTTCTGCCAACAAAATTCTTAAAGTTTAATGTTCAAATCGATGATGCTAACTGGATGTATGCTTTGCCACTAAGATCAAGAACTTGGGATAATATAGCAACTTAGAGAAGTTAACTCCAAATTTATAAGTTTCACACTAAGTAGAGAAAAGATAAAGTTCTAGAAAAGAGATAGAATTTATTTCATGTTCTGTAAAACAAAATGAAGAAACTTTGGTTGCGGTATATTACGCCTCGGAGAATTTGGTGCCTACGGGATGCTAAATCAGAACGTACTGCTTTGGGGAAAAAACTCTTGCACGAGTAGAAATGATTATGTGGTTTAATAATGTCTACGCTATGCAATTTACTTCATACATATCATACATTTGCATGGTCATGGACGACTTGTGCACAACGTGAGCTTTCCTCGAAACGGTACCCGGGATGCTGGAACCGAATCGGCCTAGGAGAAAATTATGGTAGGGTGCGCCGCAATGCTATATAATCGTCCTTTATGGTGTCGATATCACCAATGACCGTATATAAGATAGATTGCATGCTCACCTATTGTCTTGTGCAAGTGGTAAGTATTACGTATTTTTGTGCAGGAAAGGAGCATGACCATGGTAAGATAAGTTGAAATTGGTTATGTTGTTTACTGTTTAAAATGTGCCTAAGATATTAACTACAAATCATATAGTTCTAAATAGAAAGATCACTTCGTATGCTTAAATACTTAATAAGCAGCATCGGTTTAGACGAGTGGGTTCGTCCCATCCATAGCAAGTGTGCTAACCCCTAACTCCCCAGGTAACGAGCATGCTGCGGGAGCTTGAGACTAGACTGAAGTTGAAGAACGGGAGATGGCTCGAAGCTCTCCTATATTGAATTATTTTGAAGCCCAATTCAGATCGAAGGCTTTTAGTTCAAATGTATCAAGGGACATGAATGTATGGAACGACAAGGATTATTTCATGGCAGCTTGTCGAAAATTTTCTTTTATGTTTTCATGGATGTAGCCGCAACAACATATGTAATGTAAAAATGACCTTGCACATACTTTGTAAAATTTTATGAATAAAAAGCTAAATTTCTTCCTATTCTATGTCTTCAACTCTCTACACTGATTAATTTCAACTCGTCGTCTCAAAGGAAATTTCAAGTGCAAATTTTTGCCTTGTACAAGTCCAATAAAGACATTTATGGTATCACGTCCCGATTCGTGGGATATATTTATCTCGAGTCAAGGCGATGACGACCGATTTGGCGAGTCGGGGCATTACAAGTTGGTATCAGAGCACGGTTCACACCTCGGACCTTTCAATAGGGTTTTATATAAATCTATAAGTATATTTCAAAAGGTCTTAAAAGTAAAATTTTGTTTTAGGCTTTGAAGAAATGGTCTGCATAATATAACGGGCTTTCATATATATATATATATATATATATATATATATATATATATATATTGGGCCTTTAGTTTTAAATAATAATATTTTAGGCTTATAAATAATTTCTAATAGATTACTAAAAGGGTTATAAAAATACTTTCAAAACTAAATATTTATTTGACTAGCAATTAATAGATATTTTCTTAAAACTATTTGCAAATATGTTTATAAGACTTTCCAAATAATTATAAGCTTTTCCTAATAAAAACTTCTAAATATATATATATGGTTGGGTATAGGATTACCTTTTTCTCTAAATCGAATTTCCCACCTAGATTATACTTGACCGTGACTAATCTAATATTCATAGTTCTTTGCCAATCCGGGACTTCTTCATACTGCACTTAGCTAATTAGACTGTTTTGGACCCAACAGGATTATCGGTTTCACCAGCTTAGGACCAAGGCGAGTATATTTTCTTATAGTTTTCATATTTGATAACTTCTATGATTCGTGTATTAAGAATTGTCTTACATTAATTTTCTGTTGATTCTCGACACGATGGTTATACGATGTAGTAGTTATGGATTCTTTACATGTTATTTTCTGTGACTAATATATTACCGTATTCATGAACTGTTTGAATCCATGAGTACTAGTCGGGCAGAAAAATACTTTAGTGGACATGTGAACTACCTAGAAATATCCTATTTGTCTTACGTAGAGAATAGCAGCCGCATACGATACGTGTGGTTGGCCGAATTTATCCCATAATCGTTCACATCTCGAAAGTAGTATCTTAACTCACTAGTTAGATGCAACCTTGCTATATATTACTGTTTTTCGATTCAGTTGTTTATTATTTACTTCCTTGTCATTATTACCGTGCTCTCCTACTTTTACTCACATATTTCATACCATGATTCTCTGTTTATCCACTCATCATGTATTTTAGTATTATTTACTGTTTTATAGATTTTGTCAATTATTTGAACTATTATTAGAATGTACTCATTCCATTCCTAAATGGAAACCAATTTTTTAGGTTAGTCGCGACTACTCTTAGCATTGGGGAGATGGGTGTCCTTGAAGGCCAAAAACCTAAAAACTAGTTAGTTTAAATTTTGTGTATTAGATTTTGTGAGACTTTGTATTTTCTTCAGTAAATTTTTTTTGAATATTGTAAATTGAATTAGTTGTTGTGAATGAGCAAATATAAAGATATTTTATGAGCACTTGTTTTATTGTGGGCTAGACAGCGCACTACCGTCAATACCGTGGCATAGGCTGGACTTGCGCACACACTCGCATCCTAAAAAGCGGGTACGGGTCATGACATTTTTTTGGTTGGCCTATGCAGGTCAATCTTCGCAAATTGTGTAAACTCGTGATATTACTTAAGTTAGTCGTACTATTACGAGCCTACGACTAGGAAGTGCTCATTCACAATTAGGATTGATTTGATTTTAGGAGAATGACTAGGACTAGGAGTCCCTCATTTTATTTGACTGTTGGGTAGATAATGTTTCTACATAGGCCATATGATTTAGCCAAGGTTTTTTTGAATTCTAGACCCCATTAGATAATTAAGAAATTTTCATAGAAGGATATACTTTTGTATTTTAATACGATGGTATGATTTATGGTAGTAGACTATTCATTTGGTAAATTAGGACTCCTATGTTTCAATTCCTAATCTTGATCATTTATTTTGCCCTATCTAACTATTATCATATCGCAAATCTGAATTACTTATTTCCTATTTTGCCATAAGGAATTATTTTTATAATTTTTGATTCTGTTATCCATATATGAATCTTGAGTTAGTTTTTGATTCAAAGCTTTCCCCTCAATAGTTTGGATATCCATGAAATAGAGATTATAATGTTTATACTTCTCTTGTCTTCAGTTATTTTTTTCCTAATCTATCCTTTTATTTTTAAAAATCAAAACTTATAGGACAGATACCTCACACTTTGCCTATCTTGATCGTCTTGGAACTTGTTTGAATTTCTAAAAGTTCCTTTGACATTCTTATAGATATAGTTGGAATAATTTTGATGACTTATACTGGAAAGGCAGATGCGCACTATCATCATTTATTTGAATTATGGAGAATACGGGTTCACTACAGCCAGCAGCACACTAGCGAGCCATGACCCCAAGTTGAAATTATTTTAAGTAAGCATAGGTTATCGAATATTATTAAAACTATGTTCTAGTTGCATTATTTGATCCTTGAGTTATTATGCCAACATTAGATAGAGTTGATAGAGTGTTTGATACCATATTATGCTTGAGTCATGAAACCAAGGGTTTACTGCAGCCAGATGTACACTGGCAATGCACGGATTCTCGGTAAAACGACAACGAATATATTTACGGTTTTCGAATACTATAGAGACTAAGTCTTTTATTGGCATATGGCCATTACACCTTCATTTTGGTTTGATTTTGTACCCTATTTTATTTTATCTTCTCCATAAGCCTTATAGTCTCTTTTACCATCCTATTAGTTCCCTCATGATAATCATTTAGTATATTTTGATTTCATTTCAGTAGAATCATAGTCGTACTTAGGACTTAATTCTATAATCGTGCCTAAATAATTTTGCTTAATTAGTTGATAGTGCCAAAATGATTTCAATTTTGATCGTGACTAAACTATTTTGACTATAATCATAATCGTGCCTATATTTCCAGTCTACTATCGCTAATGTTCAAATTTTTATTTCAACTTTGATCATGATTATTTTGATAATGTTCATATTCGTACCAAAATTTTAATCATGCTTGGACGACTTGCATGATTAGCTTTGATCGTAACTACATCCTACTTGTATCTAAATAATTTTAATCTTGTTAGACTTTGTCTAAAATTTTGATCGTTGATCATGCTTACATAATTTCAATTATTGGTTAATCATGCCTAACGACTTTTAGCTAACACTATTCCCCTTCTATCCTTAAGCATACATAGATTTTGATCTTGACTAGATCCTTTGACTATATAATTTGGTCATATTTTGATCATGCCTACCCAATCAATCGTGCTAAACCGAGGTCCTTGATCATCCGTAAACAAAAAGTTAATCGTGACTCAATCATTTTGAATAATCTGGATCATGCCAAATCGCATCCTTCATTAAGGTTTCGATCCTATCCGTGATAACGCTTATCTAATTTTGATTAGTAATCGTATCATATTTCCCTTGATTATATTCTTAGTCATACCTAATCATGTCCTTTGAAATTTCGAGGATAAAAGTTTTCTAAGGTGGGTAGATTTTGTAACTCCTCTTCCCAAATTTTCAAATTTTTTTTGTTTAATGTATTTTAAAGGTGATATTCGTTGAGACTTTCTAAAAGATATTTTGTTGTTTGTCGGCTTTCCAAAACTGTTTAAAAAATCTTGGTTTAAAGGTACTAATTTATTTTAATAATTTTCGTATTTTTAGTCTTGAAATTATAAAAGATGTTTTGATCATTATTTTTGACTTCCAAATGATTTAATTTCGAAAATGGATTTTAGAATGAGAAATATTTTATAGACAAAAGGATTTGCCAATTTATTTTCAAGTATTATGTTGAAAGTAATTTCCTAAATTTAGTTTATTTTACTTCGCGTGATTTAAATTGAATTTTTTCTTAAAATTTAGTATAAGAAAATTGCCATTATTTTGTGCTTCCAAAACTAATTAATTTGACGATTTCGATTACCATTTACTTTTCCTAGATATATTTATTTCTTATTATTAGCATTACAAAAATATTCTGTAGTAATTATTGGGCTTTCAAATATTTATTTTAGGAAATGGTTTTGGATATATAAATTATCTTTATTCACTAAAAAGATTTATTAAAACATTTCTAATATGATTTTTGACTAATAAAAATATGCTTCCAAATCTTATTTTGAATTGTTATAGTAATCAGTTATTTGATTTGATTTGAATTATATGATTTAAATTATGTGATAGCAATAAATATTATTTCAAAATTATTATATTGATCGCTTATTTGACTTGGATTTAAATTCGTACGATTTAAATTATTTTGATAATGTTAAATGACGATTTAAATAAATGTTATTATTATCATTAATAGATTTTGATTGGATTGATTTGTATTTAAATGTTTATTTGATTTAAACTAAAGAGAAGGTTTTATATACTAGGAATTGTACTCCTTATCAAACTACGAGTTTTGTCTCCTATTTAAGGAGAGCAATTCTCCCACAAACAAGCCAATCCTTCCCACAGCCATCACCACTAATATCCCAACGTCATGTCCATCATCACCATCATCGTGTCCACATATCTGTGTGTCCGCCATCTAGCCACATATCCCACCACCGTTACCAAAAGTCAAGCATAGTCGTGTCCGAACCCGTATGTCCGTGTCCTTTCCATATTATTCTATAATATTACAAACTACAAACCACATTCCGTATCCGACACACCGGACACAATCTCGATACAACCACCCCCATGTCCAACACGACACGACACAAATCCTAACCCTAAATTCTTTCCACCGCACAGCTCCTCCCTGACGACCCTCCTCGACGCCACCAGAACCATTACCTCCCCGTCTTCCACCCGGTCGTTGACCACCCGACCCTGGCCAGCAACACCCCGTCCCGGCTCTGTAGCCGCAACTACCACTATATCCACCGCTCCCGATCCCTGACTCCGCTATGTCAGCGACCACCACCACCTGGACAAACACCGCCACTATGGCCACCGCCCCGTCCCAGCATCAACCTAGCACCACCGCCACCACTATCAAATTTCTGGCTAGCATCTGAACATCTGCCACAAGATCACCACCCTCACTTTCGCCCCAATGCCACCATCTATCCCCACACGTTCCGCCTTCACCAACAACACCACACATTACCACGGCCACCACCGCCACCGGAGTCCCACCACCAGCCGACTTTCACCATAGATCCACACAGAAAAAAGAAAAGGTTAGGATACCCTAACCTATCTTACCCATCCGAACCACTGTGGCCTTCCACTCCGCCATCGCCGGAGTTGACCCCCGCCTCTTCTCTGCACTCCATGCCTGGATCTGCCACCGTACTGCTTCCTCCGACCGCCGGTACCGACAATTTTCCTGATGCAGCTGTCCTACCTCCATGGCTGAGCTCCATCCGATTAGCTACTGCCCACCTCGGCCAAAGCTGAGCCATGCTGGGACAGCCCTCGTACACCCAGAGTTCCATCAAATCCTTTCTTCTCTAGCTCTCCGTCGCGCTCGACAGATTCAGCCAATGAAACACCTCCGCACCTGCGCCTTTTGCGGCCAGCGGCTCCTCCACTCTAGCGCTCCACCGCCGAGCTTTTCCGGTGAGCCGACTTCTCACCTCTCCTCTCATTCCCTCACTCTTTATTATCCCTCTTTTCCTTTCTCCTCTCTCTCTCTCTCTCTCTCTTCCCTTTCCATATAACAGAGAGGAGCAAGCTGTCCTTGAGTTTTCCCCTTTTTGTTTTATTTTTTTATTATTTTTGTTTTGTTTACTCTTTGTATTTAATTAACAGTCAAGGATTAAATTAGAATTTTTGTATAAAATATTTACTAAGTATTATAGTATTAATATTATTAATACTGCTAGCATTATTTAGTTATGAATATTAAAATTATTGTTAATAGATTATTATTATGATTAAATTATTATTTGGAGAACTATGTATTATTATATTTAAAAAAAACTATATGTATACAGAATAAAGTTTAAAGCTATCTAGAAATATTCTACGTAATACAATATAATTTCTAATATTATAAATAGCTTTCTAAAATGATTATATAAAAGAATTATATTGAGCTTACTATGCTAATAGACCTTTATTCATAAGTACTTTTCAATAGGTTTTATATAAATCTATAAGTATATTTCAAAAGGGCTTAAAAGTATATTTTTGTTTTGGGCTTTGAAGAAATGGTCTGCATAATATAACGGGCCTTATATTCCTAGTGGGCTTACTCTAGTGAGCTTTATATATATATATATATATATATATATATATATATATATATATATATATATATATATATATATATATATATTACTAAAAAGGGATTTATAAATACTTTCAAAACTAAATATTTATTTGACTAGTAATTAATGGATATTTTCTTAAAAGTATTTTTAAATATGTTTATAAGACTTTCTAAATAATTATAAGCTTTTTCTAATAAAAACTTCTATATATATATATGGTTTGCTATAGGATTACCTTTTTCTCTAAATCGAATTTTCCTCCTAGATTATACTTGACCGTGACTAATCAAATATTCATATTTCTTTGCCAATCCGGGACTTCTTTATATCGCACTTGGCTAATCAGACTATTTTGCACCCAACGGGATTATCGATGTCACCAGCTAAGGACCCCAGGCGATTACATTTTCTGATAGTTTTCATATTTGATAACTTCTGTGATTCGTGTATTTAGTATTTTCTTACATTGATTTTCTGTTGATTCTCGACACGATGGTTACACGATGTAGTAGTTATAGATTCTTTACATGTTATTTTTCGTGACTAATGTATTACCGTGTTCATGACCTGTTTAAATCCATAAGTACTATTTCGGCGGAGAAATACTTTAGTAGACTTGTGAACTACCCAAAAATATCCTATTTGTCTTATATAGAGAATAGCAGCCGCACACGACACGTGCGGTTGTCCAGATTTACCCCTTAGCTGCTCACATGTCGAAAGTGGTATTTCAACTTACTAGTTAGATGCAGCCTTGCTATACATTACTGTTTTTTGATTCAGTTGTTTATTATTTACATGCTTGTCTTTATTACTATGCTCTCCTGCTTTTACTCATATATTTTATACCATGATTCTCTGTTTATCCACCTATCATGTATTTCAGTATTATATATTGTTTTTGTAATAACCCGCTCCGCCCTAGCGGAAAGTCGATTCAAACGACAAGTGCAACGACTGAAACGAGCCGTCGATCGAAGAGTTGGCATCGACCTGATGAAGAATCGATGCAAGGCTTACATTGGCCCGTCAAGAGGAATCCAGACTTAGACTTTCAAAGGCGCGCTCGGAGTATCGCTCGGTCGATGCGAACATCGCTAAGGTGGGTGGCTCCGATGAACCCGTCTTTACTTAGCCTAGACACATAACAATACGAACACTATTGCTAGAATCGCTAGGCTATAACACCGCGCATGCTAATAAATGACTCAACGCACCTAGCTAAGGGAATAATCCCATCTTGTATGCTTGTATAGAATATGGAAAAGAACATGAAAAATGTGAGAACTCTCTCACCGCGCTCCATGCTCGTGCTAAGGCACAAGCTTACGTTCAAGTCCCTTATGGTTTACAATAATGAAACGGAAGACTATCGACATAGTCGTTTCGAGTAGTGTATAGCAACATTGAAAGACTTCGGGATCGATGGGTCGCCAAGGCGACTCCCGCACGGGGAGTTGCATAATGTATGATGAAAGAATGAACGAATAAGTGAATGAATGAATCAATGAATGAATGAATGAATGAATGAATACGTGAATGAATCAATGAACGAACGAACAAGTGAAAGAAAGAAAGAGAAGAAAGAATGAATAAAAGATAAGAAAGAAAGGAATGGTTAGTGACAAGTATGACGGGCACGTGCAACGGGGCTCGCTACCCGCGCTGCACAGACGCCAACCTGGTCGATAACGCATTATGGCTAAGGGTTAGCCTACGGCTCGGAGACAGCCGTTAAGTTAAAATGACAAACAATACGAAATGGTCGTGGACAATCCCCTCGTATACGGGAGGTGGAAGACATAAGGGATTCCGCGGCATGATCAAAGGGAGGATCGTGGCCGGCCTAGGCTGAATCAAAGGGGCTTACGGGCTCAAGTGGTTGTGGGCTTGGCCACCCAGGAGACGTAAGTGCGGGGTATTTCAAAAGACTATCAGGGTGTTCCAGCCGCATGCTAGGATAGGTGAGAAATTACCAAGGAAGAAAGGGTCCAAAATGGCTTGTGGTGCCAGCGACCGGTGCATATAGAATAAGTGGGCTTTGCTGGTGGCAATCCACGTGCAAGTCCTTGCATTGAAACAAAGTAGTCTAATATAACTAAATGAAGTGCCTTCTGAACAGGCTTGAGATGTAACACACCAAAGGATAAAGAGTACTTCGTGAAATTGAGTTAGAAAATACGCCTACGTCGCGCTAGGACCTGAGTCAGGGACACGCCCTTGGCATTGAAAGTTTATATGAATTGTTGACTAACTTGTTTTACTTTGGACAGGAAAGGCCGGACAGTAAGTATGGGTAAGTCGTACATGTATTTCTATGTGACACTTGAATTCGGCAACACGAGATAGGTTATGATATGTGCCATGAAATTGACCCTAAGGCAAGATTAGTAAGACAATGAATGATAGACGGTGTACAAAAGTAAAATAGAACGTGTTTAGTAATAATAGCATTGTGGCCGAGCTAGCCTCCCCACCAGTGCATAATAATGTACTGATAACCCCACAGTTTGCTTGCAGAACGCAGGAGACATCGCCGGGTGCGGAGCTTCCCTCGAATGTGCTAAGGCGCAGAGCTAACTCTAGGACCTTAGAGCGTTGCAAGGAGCTGAAGCACCATATACAGGACATAATGTATCGGAACATCGTCATGAATCATTCCATCATGTAAGCCACTTGGCACGCCTTTTATGTTTTAAAGAGAGAGAGAGAGAGCTTGAGAGATTTGTAATCTCGGCCTAGCACCGCTTGTAAACTTCTTGAATGTCAATAAAAAGTTTGAATTCGCTTCAATTTGTGTTCATTTACTTTCCGCTGCAAATGGGGATACTCTGTGCAACTCTGTGGCCTAGCTCAAATCGGCCATTTTTGTACTTAGCCTTGCACGGGCGCAACCTAGGCCCGTGCGGCATCACGCCTTAGCAAGGACGATCGCTCCTGCGGGAGCGGGGCGTGACAGATTGGTATCAGAGCACGGCTTTACGTCCTTGGACTTTATTTCGATTCTCTCAGTTTTGAAAGCTCGTTTTGGAAATAAAAGAAGTGTACGCTCTCTCTCGTTGTGCCTTGGGATGTTCCATACAATAAGTCTAATATTTTCAAAAGATCGTATAATTACTCAGTTGAACGGGATCGATAGGCGAAGGCCTTTGTGCCAAACCATGACGGACTTATGTCGAAAGAAAAATAAAAGGCTAGAAGTTAGCAAACGCAAGGCGTGCTTGAATAACCTTACGCTGACAATGGCGAACGAGTACACGAGACCAAAGTATAGTTCGACCGGGATGGTTATGCATGCAACCTTTTGGCTAAGTTGTGCGGAGTATCGCGCACCTAGACCTTCTGGTGCAATCGAGTTGCGAGCGATATCAAGTACCGCTCGGTCAGAAACGAAGCTACACTTAGAGTGTATATCGCTAGGAACGCTATCAAACTAACACTTAGGTGTGCACAGAAGATTGATTTGGATTTTGAGGAATAGTACGAACGACTTAGTGCGTCGATACGACGTGAGCGATTACGCTAGAGATTCGTCGAACAAATCTGAAATATGTCTTAGAAAATGATGCGAATGTGATTGTGGTTTAAATAGGATGGCTCGAACCCTGAGTGGTGTATATGATAGCTTCGAAGAAGAATAAGAGCGAGTGTCAACGACTAGTCGAGTGGCTCGAACCCTGAGTGGTGTATGGACGACATAGAAATTGTTCGAGCGAGACTAAAGGATTTACGGATGGAACGAGTATGTCGGCAAGCGATGATATCGTACAAAGCCTTAGAACGAGTAACGCTTAGTTGGTTGCGACTTCGAGAGTCTCAGACGAGATGTTGTTCGGACAAGTTAAGAATGTGTAGTACAAAGTTACGAAACAGTTAAATAGAGAGTCGGAACGATGAAACAAATGGAGGTCTTGGTCGAGGAAACATAGAAGATCATGCATACGATTTTGAATTTAGTCGAAGAGATTGAGCTTGAGTTTAAAACAAGATACTCAGATGAGATCGAAGATAGCACGATCGAAAGATAGCGTGCATAGGAAACGTTGGTTTGAAGATACGAGAATGACTAAGGATTTGGAATAGATGTTGTTCAATGAAGAGTTAGCACGAGACAATACGAATTGTGGAATTAAGTTGTGCGACTCAGAATTCATTGCAAAAGGAAGATCATCAGGTTATGTACATCATCGATGGTATTGAGGCGTATCAAAGATCGATGTACAATAACTCGAGGGTACTCTGATTCGACGAAGGATGATCGTGTTAGAAGCCAATGTGTTAAAGGATGCTATGTTGGGGATTGACCTGATTGTTTGGTGATAACCACAACGAAAACGATCTTGTCTTGTGCGAGCGCAACTCTAGTCTCGCACATGCGTCACGTCGGATTTAGGATGATTATTCCGCGTGAGCGTTGGCATGGTGATTCATGTCCAGCGGAAATGGTTGAACTCGAAATACCTTGACATAACAATTTTGATTGCTTCTACTTGTGATTTGAAGCGAAGGCAAATTGGAGGATTGATCGAACTTATGATGGACGACGAAGTAAAGTTGAGGATTGAGTAGGCCCAATCTGCGTATCGAAAATGAGTAAGTTAGACGCAACGCAAGAGTTACGTCCTGATGCGAACGATTACTCCGCGGGAACATTGACATGGTGATTCATGTCTGCCGTGGATAATCAGACTTGCGTGAGATTAGAACGCGACATATTGCAAGGCTAGACGACCTTGTGATCGACTACGTGGATTGGATAGGATGGATAGGTGAATTGTATCAAAACATACTTGAAGAGATAGACAACGATAATTGTTAGTATGGACGTACGATATTAACATGTCGAGGATTCGGCTGAGGAGAACCTATCGTAGGATGACTTTCCTAAACGAGCTCGGACTTAGAACGGAGAATGTGTTGATGCGAATAGGGTGAACGTTGCTTGATGTTTAGAAATTTGAGTGAATCAAACTTGGGTAGAAACACCCATACAAACGAACAAATGGTTTGACCATAGGATTTGGGGCGAGCTTCGTGCAATGACCTTGCACGATGAACCATGAACTTGACTTGTAACTATGACCTTGTGAGATGACCTAGCGGATAGGCAGACGACCCTATGCCGAGTGATTGAACCTGTGTGATTGTCATTACGGTATCATCTGGAAGGACGATAGACTTGGGGCAACAAGACTTAGAGCAGGACCTGGTACTTGGGGTGTGCGTGAACGACGGCGAGATTGGCCCTAAACAAGTGAATGATATGAAGTAGATATTGTGCAAGTAAAGTTGGTATAACAAATTGAATCATTTATTGGAAGACGTACTCGATGATTGTGCAATACTTGGTCTCGAATCGGACGGAAATTACTTAGACTTGGTCGACCCCGCTAAAAAGAAATCGTATTGATTTCGTAGATAAGAGCGCTTGAGAAGCAAATCGAATTATCTCGAGGACCGAGATAAACGATAGTGAGACGCACATGAGTTCGATTTTAATCGAAGTAAAAGTAAATGATCGACAAATTGAAACTATCACGAGTAGCTTGTCCGACTTCGCTAATCGCTAAGCTTGGTTGAAATGTACGTATTCGGGGGACGCCTTGAAAATGTGCATGACCCAAACTCAGCGATATGATGAACTAGAATACAGCTACAAGTGGGTGTTGAGATGCGCATAAACGAAAGTGAGTTTGCCTCAGCCTACGACCCTCGTATTTGATGAATTTCAACGCACCTCGTGCGACCAATTCAGTCCCATGACACGACAAAATAGCAACCAAGTCGAAGAAACACGACGATTGAATAAGTACCATCAAGTCTAAAATGAATGGACAATCATTCAATAAAATTCACCAAATACATGCGACATAAAACTTGGAAGGATAACCGAGCATGGTTCGATGCCATCGAACGATAGAGCCGTTCGATAGAATTGTCTAAGAAATACGACGACACGAGTTAATGAATGTTAGGATGACCTGCACTCAGGAAGTCTCGAGGACGAGACTTGTTTTGAGTGGTGTATTATGTAATAACCCGCTCCGCCCTAGCGGAATGCCGATTCAAACGGCAAGTGCAACGACTCAAACGAGCCGTCGACCCGAAGAGTTGGCATCGACCTGATGAAGAATCGATGCAAGGCTTACATTGGTCCGTCAAGAGGAATCCAGACTTAGACTTTCAAAGGCGCGCTCGGAGTATCGCTCGGCCGATGCGAACATCGCTAAGGTGGGTGGCTCCGATGAACCCGTCTTTGCTTAGCCTAGACACATAACAATACGGACGCTATTGCTAGAATCGCTAGGCAAAAACACCGCGCATGCTAATAAATGACTCAACGCACCTAGCTAAGGAAATAATCCCATCTTGTATGCTTGTATAGTGTAGAGACTAAAAATCAAGTTGTGCCTTCAATATACTGATCTGTGATCAAGTTGTGCCTCAAAAATCAAGTTGCGCCACTGATATGAAGCAAACTGCGCCACCAATAAGATTGCCCCTGATATCAGACTGCGTCCAATCTTTTTGTGCCAAAGCTTACGTGGCATCTGACACTTAATGGTCATCATTACCTGACCATACTGATGACTGACACAACAGTAAACGAGAAAAATCTTTTCGAATCCCGTGAATTGTGCTGCTCAAGAAAAAGTTGGTGGACAGCTGTCCTGTACACTTCATGAGTTGCGCCCAGGCGCAATCTAAACAAAATCCTTATTTGTGCCTGCGCGCAACCTGAACGACTTTTGATCAGAAGCCGCCAAGTGTGTAGGCGTCGCTCAAAACAAGCGCAGTTTGACTTGTTGACTGAAGCTCGCGCAACCTGATAAAGTTGAGACAACTTACATTCTAAAGCAGGATGACGTGGCGCACATGCCACTAATCTCTTAAGACGTGTCTACTATCCTGTACACGACCATGCACATCTCAATCATACGATGCCACGCGTCTAAATACAGTTAGTACACGATTGACAACTGAATAAAAGTTGGCGCAACAGAAGGTTGGCGTAATCCAGTATCGTGCAATCCAGCCTCGCGCACATCAGAATAACTGCTAAAACAGTTATTTCCTGAACTCTATAAATAGAGTTTCCAATCATCATCAGAGGGAGATCAAGAACTCTTGTAAAATTGTTACTGTATTCTCTAGAGGCTACAGTCTTCAAGTTCACATAGTCCAAGGGATAAAGTGATCGTCTTCTGATCAGATTCCTAAAGTTGTACTTCCCCAGAATTTATTGTACTTTGTACTCTTTTACAAGTTTGGAATAAAACAAATTTTTGTTTTTTGCAAACAAAATGGCGACTCTGCTGGGGACGACTTTCTCCTCCGACGAGAAAGTGACAACTCAATGTGACATTGCGTCGATTGACAAGACGCAGAAGACTCTGGTTGTTCAAGTCAACCAGACAGCCTACGAGAACATGATCAACACCAAGAGCAACAAGCGCGCGGTGGCTATTGCCAAGAACGGGACTGTATGGACTCCTAAATCTCCCACAGTCGCTGTTGCCCAGGCTCAACTTGAGTGCTCAATGACCAAGGCACAATCCGCCTCAGTGGTTCCGGTACAGCCTGTTTCTGTTGCTAGGACACAATCTGCTCCCTCTGCTGTCCATGCACAGTCTACCAAAGTTGCTGCCAAGGCGCCACCAGTAGTCCGTAGGACTATGGCACAACACAAGCAATCGGCATCCCAGGCACAATCTGCTACTCTGGCGTAACTCAAGGGAACTAGTCTTTTGGCTATTTCTTCTTCCAATTCTCAAGTTCTGAACTTGGAGAATTCATGTGTTAGTGCCAACACTAGACAAAACAAAGAAAAAAGTCCTTTGACATTTCCTTAATCGGCACAATCTATGCCTAAAATGGTCACACAACAGAATAAAGGGAAACGCTTCTTAGCTAACCCTATTCAAAATAAAGGAAAGCACCCTTTGGTCTTTCCTCAAACTTCCCTGGTCTATGACTTAGAGGAAGACGTATCAGATTCTATTCTTGTAAACAGAGGTCCTCGGATCTCTGATACCGGAAAGAATACTGATCAGAGAGGTATCTTACCTACCCCTATGGGGTCTGGTCAAGACCTTCCTACCTTGCAAATTTCAAGATCTAAGCAAGGAAAATTGAAAGTATCACAAACAGAGACACCGGGAGCAGAATTTTCAGATTTACGCGCTTAACTCAATAGGCGTCAATCAATATCAACTTTAGCGAAACGCAAGAACCCTATGCCAAAGGCCAATCTGCACCAAAAGCCAAAGTTTGAAAAGAAAGACCCATCTACCTATGCTAATGAGTTGAGTACATCCTTGTACACTCAAGGAACTAAACACCTGAAGAATAGGAGACATGTTCCTAACATCATTAAGGAATATGTTCCTCCGACTTCTTTTCGTCCTGTGGTTGTAATTGATCTCCGTCAACGTCTTACACAAAGACGGGAAACTATGGAAATGTTTACCTCAGCTCCAAATTGTGCTTCAAATTGCCACTATGCTTCAACTCCTAAACATATAATAGAAGACGAAGATGAGATATTATATGCTTCTGTTAACATGATTTCTCAAGGCACTGGGGTGGGAAACATCCAAGATGTAATACATCCCGTAATCCCAGTCAGCAATAATTAGATCGGATCCATGCATCCAGTGAAGGTGTCTTTCAATACACTAGATCAAGAAATCGATATTTGAACCAAGGTGTCTTTAATCAAGAAGATCTCCTTATCACCCATGTGGAAGAGGACTCTCTTTCGGAGTTTGATGCAGATAGTGAAAGTTCTGAACAAACTATCTCATCAACAGCTGCAAGAGAGGTGACGGCATATACCATTATGGAAGATCAAGATGCCTCTATGTCAACAAGCCAAGAGCAACGAATTGTTGCATTAGAAGACAAATTGAAAACTATGGCAGAAATGGCTGCAAGCATGCACACCATAATGGTGGCTCAACATACAGTGCCCCCGATTGTAAACCCTGTTACAAATTCAGAGCTTATAGCATCTTCTGTACATGTTAATCCGGGGGTACCGGCCCCTCAGGTTGTTTCTGTGCCAATTCAAGCTGATCCAAGTCAATCTGGTGCTGGGGTGGTAATTACTACACTGTTCCTCCTCCTAACAGTTCTAACCAGCCTACCAATTCCCAAATATTAGGGGATGCTAATAAAGCTGTAAAACTCTTGCGCACTCAGTTTGAGGCCTTCAAGCAGAAGGATGGCCTACAAAGACTAGGCATAAAGCAACCATATCCTACAGAGTGGAAGGAACTTCCATTTCTTTCTAAGTATAAGCTTCCAACCATTATATTGTTTGATGGCAGTACTTCTCCAAGTCAGTACATTAATCATTTTGAGATGATGACTGCTCAATTACAGCCAAATGATGCTCTCCTTAACAGAGTATTCGTCGGTTGTTTAGCCGGTGCAGCATATGACTGGTATCGTAGCTTGCTTGATGGTTGTATCACTTCTTTTGCTGGTTTCAAGCAAATATTCTTGGAACGATTTTATGAGGGAGTCAACGACATGACAATGTCTGCCCTCATTAAAATTAAACAGAGGCACAATGAATCAACAGAGAGTTTTATTGAAAGATTCCGTCGAGAGGCACTCAAAATGCCTTTAGGTACTCCATCTGCTGTAACAATAGACACTTACAAATCAAACTTGTTGCCTATTATCAGTATGTGGACAGGATCTATACAATTCCAAGATTGGCCTTCTTTCATTGTTAATGCAAAGGCGGCAGAAGTGAGTGCTGAAAAGTTTGAGTGCTGAAAAGTTTAAGCAGTTAGGGGTCTAAATGACTCACCCTAACCAAGATGAACATTCTACACCTGGGGGTAGTAATCGCTAGAATAACCGCAAGAATAAAGAAACATTGGCCATCAATCTTAAAGGCAAAGAGTCTTTGGCTGTCAATGTCACTCAGACGGCATCCACCCCATCAACACCATTGCAAAAGTCAATTCGTCCAAAAGAAGAGTATTCTTTCGACGAAGATGATATGTTGAGCATCTTCGATTGCTTGATCAAAAGCAATAAGCTTCAGCTTCCAGAGGCAAAGCGACCAGAAGAAGTTGGTAAAACTGATCACCCTAAATACTGTGTCTATCACAGATTCATAGGGCATCCAACCAGAGCATGTTATGTGCTCAAGGGCAAAATTCAGGAGTTGGTCAACTCTAGAGCAATTATTCTTCAACAAGAGAGAAGAACCAAAAATTATGCTCTATAATGATAATAGAGATGATACAGGAAGGCTACAATTATGACGTTATACTCCACAATCCAAAGCCATCATCCGTAAAATAGGCTATGATTTCAGAACAGGTCTCAACAATGGTAAAGGAAGGCGAACCCCTCTTCGTATTGCTATTCCAAGAGGAAAATCAAAACAATACCACAGTAAAACGAAACAAGGACTCGATTTCATGTCACCACTACCAACTCCAGAACCTTCTGAATCTGATAAAGAAGAACGTTCAAACTCTTCTGATTCTATCTTGTGGGATTCTGATACCAGCATCGGTCATATTCATAAGGCCATAGTATCTTCTAACATGGTGTCCGTCGAATTCTCAGAAGATGATGAAAGTGACATTGAAGAAGCTATTGAAATGGACCCTTGGGCATAAAGGATAGACAATCAGTAGGAACTTCATTTTGAACAACGAGAACCACCTACTGAAGAACAACTAGTCCAAGTTGATATTGGAGAGAAAGGTGTATCGCGACCAATCTTCATCAGCAAGAATCTCTCAGAAGATGATAAACAAGAGTTACTTCACCTTATTCGTGAATACATTAACGTCTTCGCCTGGAGTTATGAAGATATGCCGGGATTAGATCCTCAAATTATAACTCACAAGCTTAACATCTTGCCGAATGTCAAACCAGTCAAACAACAACAACGGTGATTCAAGCCTGTAATGATGGATGCAATTGATGATGAAGTCAAAAAGCTTATAGCTTGTGGCTTTATCAGAGAAGAATAACATCTTGACTGGGTGGCTAATGTCGTCCCTGTCCTGAAGAAGACCGAAAAAGTTCGAGTTTGCATAGACTTTTGGGATCTCAATGATGTTTGCCCCAAAGACGAATTCCCTCTCCTAATTACCGATGTTATGATCGACAATACATGTGGATTCGAACGAATTTCTTTCATGGATGGGTTCTCTGGATATAATCAAATCCGGATGGATCCTGAAGATGAAAAACATACTTCATTTCGTACTCCTCAGGGTGTGTACTGTTATACGGTCATACCGTTTGGTCTTAAGAACGCAGGTTCAACTTACCAGCGGGCTATGAGCACTATCTTTCGAGATCATTTGCAAAAGACTGTCGAATGCTATGTTGACGATATTGCTGTCAAAAGTCGTCTCAAAGAAGATCACATTCAAGATTTAAGAACTATCTTCAATCTAATGCGCCAGTATCAACTCAAGATGAACCCTACCAAGTCTTTCTTGGGTATCTCTAAGGGTAAGTTTTTCGGCTTCGTCATTACCTCTAAGGGTATACACGTTGATCCCGAGAAGATCAAAGCCATTCAAGAGATGCGTCCTCCATGCAACCTAAAAAAGCTACGAGGATTCCAAGGTCGACTTGCGTACATCAGGCGGTTTATTTCGAATTTATCTGGACGTTGCAGACCATTTACTCAATTAATGAAGAAAGGTGTATCTTTCGTTTGGACGAAAGAATGTCAACGAGCATTTGATGACATAAAGCGGTATTTAATGAGTCCACCGGTTCTTGTACCACCGATCTTAGGAATACCCTTTTTAATGTATGTCCGAGCAATGGATCATTCATTGGGAGCTTTGTTGGCTCAGAAGAACAAGGAAGGTCATGAACAAGCCATCTACTATCTCAGCCGAACGATGATTGGAACTGAACATCGTTATAGTCCAGTGGAGATGGAATGTTTAGCCTTAATGTTTGCTGTTCAGAAGACAAGACATTACATCATAGGCCAAACTATTCATGTCATATCTCGGGTTAATCCTCTTCGAGTTTTAATGAAGAAGCCAAGCACGCTCAATTCTAGGCTTGCCACATAGGCCATATTGCTAGCACAATATGATATGGTTTATGTTCCCTAAAAGTCTGTGAAAGGCCAAGCACTTGCTGACTTCTTAGCAGCTCATCCTGTCCTTGAGACATCTAAACTCTATGATGAGATTCTGGATAAAATATTGGAATCAAATATGTTCTCAGAAGAATTTCCTACTTGGAGGTTTTTCTTTGATGGAGCTTCTAGAATTGGACCTGGAGGTACCCTTGTGGCTGGAGTAGAAATTGTTCTTATTTTACCCGATGGATTAACTATTCAAAGGGCCTATTCCCTAGACGAATCATGCTCCAATAATGTGGCAGAATATAATGCTTTGCTCATTGGACTTCAATTAGCCAAATAATTGAATATTGAATATCTCGAAGTATATGGTGACTCTAAGCTGATTGTTAATCAGGTAAGAGGCATATATGAAGTCCGACATCAAGATTTGGTACCATACCATGAAACAGCAACCCAAATAGCTTCTTCGTTCAAAGGGTTCTTCATCGAACATGTACGTCGTGCATGCAATACTGAAGCTGATGCTTTAGCTAACCTAGCTGCAGTATTGGCAGTTTCAGTCAAAAGACAACAAATGGTGGTTATCTCTAATAGAGAATTATTTTGTGTTGAAAACAACCACAACATTGAATTCAGCAACCTAACTGAAGTCAATGTCATTAGTGAGGATTGGAGGACACCTTTCATTAATTTTGCAGTACATGACATATTGCCAGAAGATCCTAAAGAAGCTACAAGTATCCGCCGTCGATCACTTCGATTCAATTATAATCATACTACTAAAACTCTCTATCGAAGAACTTTTGATGGATTACTCTTGAGGTGTCTCGCTGGTGATGAAGTAAAGCAGATATTACGTGAAGCTCATGATGGTATTTATGGAGCACATCAACCTGGTCCTAAACTACAGGATCGTATCCGACGTATGGGCTACTATTGGCCTTCTATGGTATCAGATGCTATTGATTATGCAAGAAAATACCGTGCATGTCAAATTCATGCAGATTTTATTCACCAACCGTCAAAATTTCTTCATCCAACTGCAGCCTCATGGCCTTTTGAAGCTTGGGGTATGTATATAATTGGCCCTATCAATCCTCCTTCATCTAAAGGGCATCGGTTCATCTTAGCTATAACCGATTATTTTTTCAACTGGGCATAAGCTATACCTTTGGCTGAAGTAAAAACTAGTAGTGTCATCAACTTCATCAAACATCATATGATATATAGATTTGGTGTCTCTCGCCGAATCATTTATGATAATGGGCCGCAATTCATTAGCCAGAAGTTTCATAGGTTCTGTGATGACAACAGAATCAATAATGTTGCCTCAACAGCCTATAATCTTGCGGCTAACGGGTTGGCTGAAGCATTCAACAAGACCATTATCAAACTCCTCAAAAAGTTTGTCTCTATCAACAAACGTAATTGGAGTGATAAACTTGGAGAATATCTATGGGTATATCGTACTACTGTCCGTAACCCCACAGGTTGTACACCTTTTTGTCTGGTGTATGGATGTGATGCGGTACTACCTTTGGAGATTCAAATTCCATCATTGAGAATTGCCATTGCTAATGAGCTTACTACAGACAATAATGATCGTCTTCGGCTTCAGGAATTGGAGGCACTCGATGAGAAAAGGTTATTAGCTCAACAATATATCAAACTTTATCAGGCGCAGATTTCAAAAGCTTTCAATCGCAAAGTCAGAGTACGAACATTTCAAGAAGGCGAGTTGGTTCTTACAGTCAGACGTCCTATAACTATGACACATATGAGCAAAGGCAAGTTCGACACAAAATAGGAAGGACCGTATGTGATAAATAAAGTCTTCTCTAATGGAGCCTATCAATTAACAGATATGGATGGCAGAGTTTCTATGACGCCCATCAATGGCAAATTTCTCAAGAAATATTATGTTTAAAGACAAAATGTACTTTATTTTCAGAGACATGATGTAAATAAAAGTTTATTTTTATTCAAAAGCATAATTGAATTACATAATATTAAGGACGGGAAGGAGGCCCTGATCCTTCATGATTAAATATATAGTTTGCTAATCGTTCAAGCATCTCATTGCCAGAACTCACAAAAAACTCGCAAGCAGCCATCCTCAATGCTTCTTCTTCGGCAGTCTTCCCGGGTTCCACTAACTTGGAGATCAAATCCTGTCCTGGCGCTGGAGAAATAGTTAAGCCTTCGCCTCTTTCTTTCCGAGAAGGCACATGAGGCTCAGTAGGGAGTACCTCGGTTTCTTCTTTGATCTTCGGAGCATGTAAATCTTTGGAAGACATTTTCGTACAGAAAGGAAAAAGATTGGCGATATCTACAAAAGTTTTTTTTCTATTTATAGGCAAAACAACTAGGTAATCGGCCTCGAGAACTGATGCAACTTTTGGAAAGAAGCACAACTATTCGTTCATTTCTAATGGTTCATTCATAACCGACCATTCATTATCCCTTCTCCGAAACTGACGTGACTATTCACTCATTTATTCTTTTCTTCGAGAGTATAAAAGGCCATTCATTCATTCAATATTTCTTCCTCGGAAATCGAAGTGAATGATCACTCATTTATTTATCATAATGAGAATCCATGTCTCTGAATTTCAAATAGCCACGTCAAACAACTTGTCACGACCCGCACCCGCTTTTTCGGATACGAGACGTGTCCAACCCAGCCTACGCCGCAGAGTCGGCGGTAGAACGCTGTCAAGCCCACAAGAATAAATGCTCAAAATAAACAATATTGCTCATTCACATTTCTAGATTTATTATAATATTTACAATTAAAGAAAATACTAGATTTTACAATTAATGAAATTGATACAATTGCTTTCTATTTCTAGGTCGACCTCAGCATACCCATGTCCTCCCAGTGCTAAGAATGATCGCGGCTAAACCTGAAAAATATTGGTTTCTAGTCCGAAATGGAACAAGTACACAAACCGACGACAATGCAAAACACAATAGAATTAACAAGACATGAAAATAGCATATAAGAAGTAAAAACTGGAAGATAACTAATGACATAGCACGATAGAGAAGTAAACAAGGAAAAACTAATAAATGACATCTATCTAGGTGGTGTGAAATATCCTTTTTGACATGTGAACAGCTAAGGAGTAAATCTGGCTCACTGCACGTGTCGTGTGCAGCTGCAATTGTTCAAGAATAGACATTTTGGGGATATTTCTGGGTAGTTCACATGTCTACTAAGATATTTCCCCTCCCGACTACTCCGTGTGACGAGCGTGTCAACAAGCAGCAAGATATATATATAGACATAAAATGAAAAGACTACTATGAATCGAAAGCAATCAGAAAGTGCACTTGCTTGAGGTCCTTAGCTGGAGAAACCAATAATAATATAACACTCAAGAGCCACAATCAGTCAACACATGCAGAAGTCTCCAGATGCTGAAATAAATAGTACTAATATTCTCAGAATAGTCAAATTAGCTAAGATTGCCTGTCCTTAAGTCCAATTCTGAATACAGGGGAAAACGGTAATTTCGGGCAAAAATGATGTCCGCCGTTGGACCCGCTTTGCACCAAAAAGTGTGCCAGAGTCAACAGTCTCTAAAGTCGTCAAATTACATGTCTACGGATCTGGTTTTCTGATACGAACCCAACCTTATATCCAAAGTTGAATTTCGGCGGGCCGTGCACAAAATCGCCCGTTGAGTGGGACCGTAGGGCCCGCAAAATGGTGATTTTATCAACTGTCTCAGAATTGGACCAAACTTGGCATGCAGGACCAGAAAAATGATACGGTCCTGTTGGCGCAAGTTTTATCTTGATCTGACGAGCGTATACAAAGTAATTGGAGAATTTGCAAAGTGCACGATATGGTGAATTTCGACGGATACGCATCAAATTCGTCGCGCACACGCGACCAATTTGAATTCCGCCAAAGCCCACACGACCACGAAGCTGTTACGCACCTTTCGATGCCTTCAGTGCATGACCACGTCGCCCGGTTTGGCAGGACGCACATCATGTGGAACAATTTTCCTAAAAATTTAGTTTTGGAAAAATATATTTTTCTCAGTTTTTAACAACTGATATCTTTCTGAGATCTTGATGAAATTAGGAACTACAAAAAGGGTTTTGTAGGCCTATAGGTTGGCTACAAATCTGTTCAAACAGAATTTCGAAACTGTCGACATATTGAAAGGAATTCACCTTCAAACTTAGGGTTCCAAGCACTTTCCAGTTTCCTGTCATCATGGTTTTTCCTCAATTTCCAAACAATTTCACGATTAATCTAGCACAATTAAAATAAATCTATTTGAAGGGGTTTTAGGAGGGTCGACTAGTCTATCCTAGAAATTTTACGGATCGAGAAACCGTTGAGCGTAATGGAAGAAAATCGATGGCGAACGGGGTACCTGACTTTACCGTTGCTGCTGTCGCATCAGTTACACGCACGCGCGGCCTGTTACCGCGCCTGGCCGGCCGGCGGCGTACGGCGGTGGCGCGCCCAGGTGTCGGGGATGCGTCGGGGTGGCGCGCAGTCGTTGAGGAGTTAGGGTTTTCAGAGAGAGACTTCTCTCGGTTTCGTCTACACAGCCGCGGGGGGGGGGGGGGGGGGGGGGGAAGTCTCGATTTTGCTCTGGAAATAAAGAGGAGTTCGTTTAGGTCTCGACTGGGAAATAAGAGCTCTAGGCTCGGGTTCGCTTTTGGGCCTGTGGCCTGTTCCCATTTCTTTTCTTTTTCTATTTCTTTTCTCATTCTTTTTCTATATCTTTTAATTAGCATATATATGCAATATATATGCTAATTAAAATGAGAAAAGAAATAGAAAAAGAAAAGAAATATATATATATATATATATATATATATATATATATATATATACACTATTATATATATATTTTTATATACAAAAATACACACACCCATACACTCAAATACATATATACTTCTATATCTATATTCCTATATACTTACACATACACGCTTTTTATATATATAAGTAACATATACACATATACGTATTTCGTATATTTATATATATATACCTACATATACATAGATACGTATATATATATTTATATACATATACATGTATTATATATATATATTCACATGCAGATAACCAATAATAATAAAATAGTATCATTTCATAATACCCTCAATAATATTGATAATAAATAATAATAAGAATAATAATAACAATAACGAAGTTCGATAAACCAAGTAAAGGCGTATATATATATGTACAGTCTAAAAATAACCGTCTAAATAAAATGAATTAATAGTAAAAAAATATTTTACAATTTTGGAAAGGGGAGCTACAAATCTACCCACCTTAATATAATTTCGTCCTCGAAATTCTAATCCTTAACTATTTCTTAAAATTCAATAAGAGGGTCTACCTGAACCTTAATCTCCTTAAATTCTAATTCCTCAAAATAGTTTATATCCTCCTCCTAGCCATTTGTAACGGTATAACCTCTAGTACTTCTACCCACCTTTGGTCACACTACTCCTCAAACTAAAATCTTATAATCTTCTAACTAGTTGCTCACAATCCTACCAACAGTATCTGGCATATGGGACCTATAATCCTCTCGTATCTATCAAGCAATCCAAAATCTTAACAAGAAAAATTACACAAGTAGCTAAGAATATTGGTAAAATTCTAATAAGCATGACCCTTGTCGCTCCAAAATAAAGGACAGAAGGGTAAGGAGGAATAATCGAGGTCAATTATGAAGTTTCAAGAGCGGTAGAGGGTTCCCGACGGTACAACTAAAAAGGGTGTTTACGAACCACTGACTTGTTTACTAGATTGGGCTATTCTAGTTCAGTCACTGGCTAAATCTAAGAATCATTCGTTCTTTAGGAGAGCTTGCAATCTGTACAATATAAAGTTCCATTCTCAGAATTCTAAACAAGGTTCCAAAATGGGATGGAGTTTGAGAAATCTAGATCGTGATCTTACTGGGTTCTCTATTTGGACTCAGTCGTTGGTTGGATGAACATTGGGTTTCAATCTATATGGACTAGACAAGATCCCAAGGATAAAACCATTTCTACTAGGTTAGGATATTCTAGAATAGGTTTCTATTCAAGGGGTTGAGCTAGTTGTCCGTTAGGTTGGTTAGCTAGGTTCATAAAGCCCGAAACGCCTTCCATGACCTTTGTGTTTAAGCAGCACATGAGGCCTCAATTGGGTGGCACACTAGTGGCATATGCGTAGTGGGCTTTGAGTAGGTCACAACCATATATTGGGCCGAGTAAATTGAGTCAAGGTTAAGTCTCTAATTGTAGTCGGAAAGTTTACCGGTACTATGGTAAGGGTTATAGTTAGTCCTTTTTACCTGAAAGTCGTACCACGAAAATAGAGTACAAAGGGACGGGTTTGAGTGGGACATGATATACCTAGATGAAGGTGGACTCGTCTAGATCTTGCATATGAAGTTTGTCGGAAGGTAACAGCTGGCCTCATGCTCCGATTATTAATGACACGGCCGGGGACACAAAATGATCTAAAGGGAAAGTGGGAGTCCGAGGGCACTAATAATCATCCTAATTGAAATTATCCTAGTCACTCGGCAGTCCTGGTATATCCTAAAATTTTAGAAGGCTTGCGGTCTACCCACCTTAGAGGCTAGGATATAGTGGCAAGGTTTCTGTCACTGGGCTGGCCGATGGTAGCTACACTTGCATATACAACCATCATAGCCATGGGAATACTCTGTATCTATCTATCAATTACGAGCTTTCGTCTTTCCAATCAGTAAAGACGAAAACAATAAAGAGTTCAAGTGAGATGTCACTGAACATAATTACATGATTCAAGGGCGAATGTATAATTCAAGAGGATTTGTCAAAGCAGTCGCGGATGAGATCCTAAAGATATCTATATCTCAATCCACGTAAGAAAATTAGATAAAAAGCGAACCAATTGCATCATGGTTGATCAGACCGTAATACAATGATTCTGATTAGACAATATGTTAGCGGGCGTCCCTAATAAACATGTCTCAAATCAAGCTCGATAAAAGAGTAAGCTTGCAAAACTAGGTTGTAATAGTAGCATTGGTCAAGAGAGTCAAATTATGAGTACGCGAGATTTTTGAAAGGAGGAATAAGTAGTTCGAGTTTTGAGAAAATCAAGTCCTTACCTGGTGTCATTGCTTATACAGTCATCCTACTATCTTCTATCCATTCGACCTTAGTCGACTAATGGGTTATGGAACTCTAAATTCTATATTCTAGGTAAATCTATTAATGTCAGTCAATTATCCTGTCAATAGATCACAAGAACCACATAACGCTAGGTTGGGAGACATGCTACTCAACTTACAGAACCTTTACTAGTTTTGGCCTTAGGTCATATGGTACACACAGGGCATTTCTATTCTCTATAGTATCCTAAACTGGTAATCACGTCTGAAGTCATTTCATCAGGAATTATGCCTCGCCTGTATACTCTGGCTGTGACAACCCTTGGTTCCGTGATTCAGGTGTGAAATGCTATAAGTACTCTACCTTATATTGACACAAGGGTATCTAAGATCTAAGAGGTTAACTACGACATAGTTTAGCAATGTTCTATAAGCTATGACCCTCAAAATGGTTTCATTTCTGTGGGTTGTGCCTTGCTAGTGCGCTGCTGGCTGCAGTGAACCCACGCTATCCATTCTCAAATAATTGACGATAGTGCGCTGCTGTCTAAACTTTATGGGTTAGCTAATACTCCTTTAACTATATCCGTACAAATTCATGAGCTTCTAGAGATCCAAACAAGTTGACTAAGAATAAAGCATAGATATTTGTCCTATCAGTCATAACATTTAAGATAAAAGAGTTAATATGGAGAAATAACTAAAGACAAAAGAGATACAAACAATCTAGTATTTATTTCATATGCATTTCAATGGTTGAGGAAAAATCTGAAATAAATCTACTTCGAGATTCATATATGGATAGCAGAATCAGAAATTATAAACCAGTTCCCTACAGCAAAATAGAATTTAAAACAGGCAATTTTAACTTGTGATATAAGATTTATATCTTAATAAAGCAACAGAAATTTAACAGTTTATCAAAATTAACGCCTTGATTCTAGGCAAGTCTAACATACCAAGTGAATAGTATGTTCACATTGAATCACATGGTCATATCAAAAGCAATAGTGTAACTATAGGGATCGGGCAAGTTATCTAGATTGCATGGCCTATCTAATAACCTTAACTACCCAATCGATCAATTTGAACAAGGGACTCCTAGTCCTAGTCACTATCTTAAATCATTTTAATCCTAGTTGTGAATGAGCATTTCTTGGGCGCAGGCTTGCAGCAGTACGACTAATATGGTACTACCGCGAGTTCGCAATCTTTTGCGAAAACTGACCTGCATGGGCCACTACAAAAACTTGTCACGACCCGCACCCGTTTTTTTCGGATACGAGACGTGTCCAAGCCAGCTTATGCCGCAGAGTCGGCGGTAGAACGCTGTTAAGCCCGCAAGAATAAATGCTCAAAATAAACAATATTGCTCATTCACATTTCTAGATTTATTATAACATTTATAATTAAAGAAAATACAAGATTTTACAATTAATGAAATTGATAGAATTGCTTTCTATTTCTAGGTCGACCTCAGCATACCCATGTCCTCCCAGTGCTAAGAATGATCACGGCTAAACCTGAAAAATATTGGTTTTCAGTCAGAAATGGAACAAGTACACAAACCGACGACAATACAAAACACAATAGAATTAACAAGACATGAAAATAGCATATAAGAAGTAAAAACTGGAAGATAACTGATGACATAGCACGATAGAGAAGTAAACAAGGAAAAACTAATAAAAGACATCTATCTAGGTGGTATGAAATATCCTTTTTGACATGTGAACGGCTAGGGGGTAAATTCGGCTTACTGTACGTGTCGTGTGCAGCTGCTATCGTTCAAGAATAGACATTTTGGGGATATTTCTGGGTAGTTCACATGTCTACTAAGATATTTCCCCTCGCAACTACTCCGTGTGACGAGCGTGTCAACAAGCAACAAGATATATGTATAGACATGAAATTAAAAGACTACTATGAATCGAAAGCAATCAGAAAGTGCACTTGCCTGAGGTCCTTAGCTGGAGAAACCAATAATAATATACCACTCAAGAGCCACAATCAGTCAAGATATGCAGAAGTCTCCAGATGCTGAAATAAATAGTACCAACGTTCTCAGAATAGTCAAATTAGCTAGGATTGCCTATCCTTAAGTCCAATTCTGGATACAGGGGCATAACGGTAATTTTGGGCAAAAACGATGTCCGCCGTTGGACCCGCTTTGCACCGAAAAGCGTGCCAGAGTCAACTGTCTCTAAAGTCGTCAAACTACATGTCTACGGATCTGGTTTTCCGATACGAACCCAACCGTATATCCAAAGTTGGATTTCGGTGGGCCATGCACAAAATCGCCCGTTGAGTGGGACCGTGGGGACCGTAAAACGGTGATTTTATCAACTGTCTCAGAATTGGACCAAACTTGGCATGTAGGACCTGAAAAATGACACGGTCCTGTTGGCGCAAGTTTTGTCTCAATCTGACGAGCGTGCACAAAGTAATTGGAGAATTTATAAAGTGCAAGATACGGTCAATTTCGACGGATACGCATCAAATTCGTCGCGCACACGCGACCAATTTGAATTCTGCCAAAGCCCACACGACCACGAAGCTGTTACGCACATTTTGATGCCTTCAGTGCGCGACCACGTCGCCCGGTTTGGCGGGACGCACGTCATGTGGAACAATTTTCCTAAAAATTTAGTTTTGGAAAAACATATTTTTCTCAGTTTTTAACAACTGATATCTTTCTGAGATCTTGATGAAATTAGGAACTACAAAAAGGGTTTTGTAGGCCTATAGGTTGGCTACAAATCTGTTCAAACAGAATTTTGAAACTGTCGACATATTGGAAGGAATTCACCTTCAAACTTAGGGTTCCAAGCACTTTCCAGTTTTCAGTCATCATGGTTTTTCCTCAATTTCCAAACAATTTCACGATTAATCTAGCACAATTAAAATAGATCTATTTGAAGGGGTTTTAGGAGGGTCGACTAGTCTATCGTAGAAATTTTACGGATCGAGAAACCGTTGAGCGTAATAGAAGAAAATCGACGGCGAACGGGGTACCTGACTTGACTGTTGCTGTTGTCGCATCAGTTACACGCGCGCGCGGCCTGTTCCCACGGTTGGCCGGCCGACGGCGTGCGGTGGTGGCGCGCGGAGGTGCGCCCAGGCGTCGGGGATGCGTCGGGGTGGCGCGCAGTCGTTGAGGAGTTAGGGTTTTCAGAGAGAGACTTCTCTCGGTTTCGTCTACACAGCCGCGGGGGGGGGGGGGGGGGGGGGAGTCTCGGTTTTGCTCTGGAAATAAAGGGGAGTTTGTTTAGGTCTCGGCTGGGAAATAAGAGCTCTAGGCTCAGGTTCGCTTTTGGGCCTGTGGCCTGTTCCCATTTCTTTTTTTTTCTATTTCTTTTCTCATTCTTTTTCTATATCTTTTAATTAGCATATATATATATATATATATATATTATATATATATATATATATATATATATATACATATGGATGCGCTGCGCAACCCTAGCGCCGCGCAAGACCTAGCCAAGATCTCGTCCCCCACAGGAGTTTTCGGCTTCGCCCCCGGCCAGGCCGGTGTCTCTATGGCCGCACCACAGTCTTTTGCGGCGGTGGTGGCAGGTAAAGCAACGGCTCCCCCAAAACTGGCTGCTCGCTCGGTGACCTCTTTTAAAGGGGCACCTGCGATCACGTTCACCGAAGAAGCAAAGGCCGCTCTGGTGGCTCCCTTGAGATTTGCTTTTATTGGGAAATTTTCTCACAACAAGCCCCCGATCGAGGCCATCCGTAAAGCTTTCCAAGGTTTTGAGTTCAAGGGTTCTATCCAGGCAGGAGTTATTGATCGCAAGCATATTTTGATCCGTCCATCAGTTGAAGACGACTATCTCCGACTTCGATCGAAGGAAACATGGTTCATAGCTCGTGCACCCATGCGAGTTTTCAAGTGGGAGTCGGATTTCACCCCCTCGGTTGAATCGACTTTGATGCCGGTGTGGGTAACGCTTCCAGACCTACCCCATCATCTCTGTGCTAGAGACGCTCTGTTTGCTATTCTGTCAGCGATTGGGAGTCCCCTGAAGATAGATCGGGCGACAGAAGAATTGGCTAGACCCAGCATGGCTAGGGTTTTTGTTGAGATTGATGCAGCAAAACCCTTGCACCAAAGAGTACGTATAAACCTTTCCAAAGGAAGAAGTTTCTGGCAAAATATCGAATATGAGAACAAACCCCTATATTGTAATCACTGTTTCCATCAAGGGCATAATGTTGAGTCCTACAAGCTGAAGAATAAAGGGAAAGTGGCCATGCATGAGGGGATTACAGAAGCCGTCACCATAGCAAGAAGAGACGCGTGTCCGCCCAACAAACCCCCCCAGATCACATCGATCCTGCAGCGAGTAAATGCTGATCAAGCTATTATTAATGCTGATACTAATTCATTGGGTGAGGGGAATAATGAGGCCATTGCAACAAATCACGCTGCCACTTCTCCAAATCACGCTGCCACAGAGCCGCCAACTACCCCAGTTATTAATTCTTTGGATACACGTGTGCCTATTGAAAATGAACAGCCGGCAACTTCTCCAAAAGCTCCTATCAGAGAGGAGAGAACGGATATCGACGTAGGCATGGAAACTCATGTAGATGGGACGGTGGGGGTTGTGACTACACCCGGTGATCAAGCAGTTACAGTGGCTCCGTCCTCATTAGAGAAGCTAGAAGAAGGGGAACTTCGGGTCCATCACAGCAACTGGGCGGATCAGGTGGAGGAAGAAGAACAACAGGGTCAGGATGTAACCCACGTGGCAGCGGCGGCAGGGGAGCAGGAGCATAGCCATGAAGAAGGTGGGAAGAGGATGGAGGGGATTTGCAGGCAGACACAACACAACAAGGAGATCAAACTGCAAAAGGAAATACGCAAAACCGTCCGAAGGGGAGAAAGCAGGTGGAGCCATCGGACAGAGTTACACGCTCGGCTACAAGCAAGACACAAACTGGTAGCGTCCAAACTCTTAATGTTTAATTTTCTTATTTAGAACGTTCGAGGAGTAGCAAACAAGATGACTTTTAAGAGATTGAAGACGCTTATTCGTATTCACAAAGTAAACTTCGTAGCCATCATTGAACCAAAAGTGGATACAGATCAACTTACCCGTTATAGGGTGAAGTTAGGGTTTTCACAAGCTTTCTCTAATACCAAAGGTAACATCTGGGTCATGGCCCGAGCCAACTGTGACATTACATTGGTGGAGTCTTTTGATCAGGCAGTTTCCATTCGTTTGGTAGATCCCATGCTTCCGGTGGAAACTCTTGTCTCGATAGTTCATGGTGACAACAAGAAAGAAGGTAGAAGGCTTCTTTGGGATCGATTATTGGAGGTTCAGAGCTTGCACAGCCTGCCTTGGATAGTAGGGGGTGATTTCAACGCTATGATTCGGGCGGATGAGAAGCTGGGGGTCGTCGTACAGAGGCAGGTTCGATGCAGGAGTTTGCCAATTTTCAACTCGCGGCGGGTGTGGCTGAGTTACCTTACACTGGCAGTGCATATACATGGGTGAAATCAGATAACACTGACCGTAGAGCCTTTCGACTGGATCGCGTGCTAATGGATGCCTCTTGGCAGCAGCTAGCTCCCTGCTCATTAGAGGAACATTTAAATCGAGCGGAGTCGGATCATGCTCCGATACTCGTTCGATTATTAGCTCAACAGCATGGTGGTCACAAACAATTTCGATTCTTGGATTTTTGGGCTAAACACAAAGACTTTCATCAGCTTATTTCTGAGGCGTGGCTCTCGGTCGATCATCGCCATGGTCTGACTAGGGTGGTGCTTCGATTAGATGCGTGCAGGAAGGCTCTATCGAAGTGGAGTCGGGCCACATTTGGGGACCTTTTCCAAGCAGTCAGGGAAGCTGAAGACAAGGTTCTCGCGGCGGAGCTTGCGGTTGAAGCAGATAACTCAGATAGCAATAGAATTGCTCTATCCCACGCGACAGCATTGCTGAAAAGTCGGTTACGGATAGAGGAAGAGTTCTGGAAGCAAAAATCAAGGTTGAAATGGGATCTTGCGGGGGATAAAAACACAGCATACTTTCACGAGTGTGTGAATTACAAGAAGAAGGCGCTAAGGATCCATTCAATCTCCACCCCCAATAACACAGTTTTGACAGGCAAGGAGCATATTCAATCATACGCAGTAGAATTTTTCTCGACGCTTTATCAGCGAGGAAACATTACTGAAGATGACGATCTCATCTCCGTTATTCCGAGTTTGGTCGGGGACGAAGAGAATGACATGCTTATAGCACTCCCGTCAAAGGAGGAGTTGTTAGATACGATCAAATCACTAGACATGGCGAGCGCTTCTGGGCCAGATGGTTTCACCCCTAGATTTCTTCTTAGTTGCTGGGGAATTATTGGAGACGACATCACGGAGGCGGTGGGAATGTTCTTCGATGGGTTCTCTCTCCCTAGATCGATCACCAATACTTCATTGGTATTAATTCCTAAGGTGAAACAGCCTAAATATTTCTCAGATTATCGTCCTATCAGTTTGTGCTCAGTTTTGAACAAATTGATATCTAAAACACTAGCGCTTCGATTAGCCCCCCTATTACCTAAGATGATCTCACCTGAGCAGAGTGGGTTTGTTCGGGGGCGTGAGATAGTCGATAATATTGTTTTGGCTCAAGAGTTGTTGGCGAAGATGAACAAGAAGCACTGGGGAGGCAATATAGCTATTAAGCTAGACATGATGAAGGCGTATGATCGGTTAGATTGGAGATTTATGATGAAGGTACTGAGCAGGTTCGATTTTCACAACAAGTGGGTAGATATGATGCTCCGTCTTCAAAACAATATTTGGTTCTCGCCACTTATTAATGGAGAAGCAGCGGGTTACTTCCAGGCATTTCGAGGGGTTCGTCAAGGGGATCCTATGTCTCCTACTTTGTTTATATTGGCAGCGGAGGTTCTTTCCCGAAGCTTGAAGCTACTACCTACAAGGGAAGGGTTCTCTCCTTTCATATCCCCTAGGGGTTGTGTTCCTATCACTCACTTAGCATATGCCGATGATGTGCTGTTATTCTCATCAGGGATTTAAGATCTCTCACATTGATTCAAGATACACTACATAGGTACGAACTTGCCTCTGGTCAGAAGATTAATACTGCTAAGTCCACCATGTTTGTGTCGAATAAGACTCCTCCAGCTCGCGTTGCAGAATTGGGAGATAGAACAGGTTTTTCAATTGGGTCTCCGCCCTTTAAATACCTTGGTTGTCCTATGGCAGCAGGACACCAGAGTACGGCAATGTATGACGACCTCATCGAGAAAATCAAAGCGAGGGTTGAAGGTTGGCATAATAAGTTATTATCCCCAGGAGGGAAGTTGGTGTTACTCAAGGCGGTACTAACGTCTATACCGGTATACACGCTTGCAGCCTGTAATCCGCCAGTCGCTGTCTTGAATCGGATAGAAGCGATATTTAGCAATTTCTTTTGGGGGTCAATTCAAGGGGCTCCTAAAAGAAGATGGCTAGGATGGGACTCCATTACTAAGCAGAAGACGGAAGGAGGGCTTGGGGTGAAGAGATTAGAAGACATCATGAAAGCATTCTCCATCAAACTTTGGTAGAAATTTCAATCACAGGAGAACCTATGGGTGAATTTCTTCAAGATGAAATACTGCTCGCATCTACATCCAAGCGTGGTGCAGATAACGTCGAATGCTTCCAAAGTTTGGAAAAGATTACTATCAGGAAGGGAGCTTGCTCAACAGTACATACTGCAAGATGACTCGGGGTTCCACTGGCGGCGAATATCAGGAAGGTTCACGATTGCTTCTGCTTGGGACATTTCTAGGAGACAATGGCCTAAAGCTCCTTTATTCAATCATATATGGAGTACATGCATACCGTACAAGTGGTCAATCTTGCTATGGCGTGTTCTTCATAACAAAG